>JAJOOR010053998.1:0-29624 GCA_036250505.1 Solanum acaule | reverse complement strand
AAAAAATAAAATAAAATATTTTTTTAATTCTATTTTATTTTGCTATAATCTCCCTCCCCCCCCCCCCCCTAAAACCCCCACTCCTATAACTTTTTTAAATATTTTTTAGTTCAACTTTTGTGTTCACTCACTTTTAAATATGTGTAACCACACATTTTATTCGTCTCCGTAAAATTAAAGGTCACATAAGCTTAGTCAAATCAGGATAAGTAGAAGGGTCTCCTCGACCATTACTCCTTCAACAAACAATAAATAAGTATTGACCAAATATCAAAATTTCGTGATTTCTTTCCCCTAAAAAGTCACCATCTACAAATAATAAATAAGTGTATTGACCAAATATTGTAATTTTTTTTCTAAAAGCAATCATATCTTATTAGTTTCATCTTCTCAATTTAATTATCTATATATATGCCTCGATATTTCAAGCCTCAAACCGCATTACATCTCAACTACTATTGTTTAGTTTTCTTTACCTTAAGAGTATCCAAAAACATGATTGTTGAGAAGAAGAAAAGATCAGTCTTACATAATTTTAGCATACGAATTGAACCTTCTAAAGGTGAAGCTTACTGTTACACCATTTAAAAACCACAAGCGGTTAATACAAATCCTGCACAAGAACCAATTAATGATCGTCTTAAACGTAAATACAAGGAGATGCTACATAGATGGCTAGGTGAAAAGAGACTACGTGAAAATGGAGTATTTGACATGGTAAATACAATTATTTTATGATGTATATATTCTTTGAGCCAGGATTAAGAGTTAGGGGTTGTAAATTTCCTTTAGTACCATTAGTCAATTTTGTTATGAGATATATTTAATTAATTTTCTAGTATAAATACAGGATTTACGAAAAAGATCATGGGTTCGTCTGAACCCACGAACCCCCACTAGCTCCGCCTCTGCATGTATGACATTTTCTTTTCTTTATATCATGCTTCCAAATTGGGATTTATTGTTCACTACCAATATCCTAAATCCTTCGCTTAATTATATTATCACTTGTTCTTTCTTATCTTATTCATGGAAAAAAAAAGAATCAGAACATTTATTTTGTGTGTGTTAGGCAATAATTAAAATTTATTTTCTTATTTCAAATTGGACTACTAAATTACAACAATACTATCACATTCAAAGTTATTTGGATTTTATATTGTATATTTTTCTTTAAATTTTTATATGTAACTAGTCTTTATCCTAATTAAGGACCACTGAATCTCTAACAAATGATATATATATGTATCAAGAAAATGAGAGTTAGTAATATAATTACTTTGTAATATGTGTAGTTTAATTTGTATTTTCTAAAATCATTAGTTCGTAACAAATCTCGTTGGAATGCAGTATTACTATCATAAGAGCAAACAATTTTGTGCTATCTATATGACACTAACTTTTATTTTCATGTCAAGACACACAAACATTTACATTATTCTTATTAATCTAAAGGTTGGGGTTATTAAAATACACTCCATGAAAATAAAGGAAGAATGTTCCATATTGAAAAGAAATTCTACAACAAAGAAACAGAAAAGCAACACCTATTGCAAGAGGGAGGTCAAAAAGTTTCTCGATGAAGCAATGAACAACCTCATGAATAGGGATATCAAACACAAAACAAGGTAAGTTAATGTTATGCTAGCTATTAGACAATAATTTTATTTTAAAAAAACCACTATAGAAAATATAGGAATTAAAAGTTGATAAAATCTAATCATTAGATTAAAAAGAGTTATTTGTAACACCCCAAATTGTTTTGAGCTAAGAATAACCATTCTTCGTTTGTGAATAAGATATTACCCAACATTTTTAAATTTCCTTAGGTGTTAAGGTCACTAGATGTAGCACCTCGAGTTCCAACAATAAATAAAGAGAAATTCATTCAAGTCATCCATAAGTTTTTTTGAGTTTTGGGTTAACTTCAAACGATCATAACTTTTAGCACATAATGAGTTAGGTGCCCCATACGGTATCAAATCTAAGATCTTTGAGTCCTGTTTCCAACGCCGTCGAGTTTACTAAAATCCGAGTTCGGATGAGGGAGATATGTCTGTTTGAGTGCAGCCTCTCCAGTTAAGGCCTTTCCATCTGGACTAAAGAGGGGTATTTTGGCCCTTTCTTTACTCCCACCTAGTCTTAGCGTGATTTTCACCCAATTAAAGGTCCAAACTGATTAGAATCAGTTTCATTCATCCCCAAAACATTTAGGGCATTAGAGAAAAGAGTCAAGAGGAGAAAAGTTTAAGTTTCCAAGCGTTCATCCAAGATTTCACCAAGAACTTAGTTCTTTCGATGTATGGAAGCTCTCATAGTGTTGGGTTCGTTCACCCACACACCAATCATGTAAATTCATCCTTACATTTCATTTTTGCAATTGATTGATTTGAATGAATGAGAAGTTCTTGAGGTTATGTTCATTCTTTAAAGAATAGAGTCTTGTTGAGTTCTTGAGGTAAGGGTCTTGTGAATGAGTGATTTTCTTGATAAGTTTTGAGCGGGATTTTGTTGAATTAGTGATGGTTTTATGAATCTGAAAGAGTTAGGAGGTAATCATTCGATTCTAGATGAGTTAGGGATTGGAATTGAGAAGAAAATTTGTCAATAGTTTCTGGGTTTTAGGCTGGGGCAGCGCATCCCCATTGCGCTAGGAGGGCTGGCACAGTGAGCCTGAAGTGCACTCAAAACCAACCCCAGCTGATTGAGGGCTGGCGCGGTGCGCTAAGGGTGCATCAGTGGCGTTAGTCCCCTTTCGCCTCCGTTCTTCATCCCGTATGCGTTCTGTTGAAGCATGCTTTCGCTCTTTTACCATCTATCTAAGCCTTTATTAATAGAGAGATCCTACTTATCCTAATCATAACTCTTGAATTCACATTCCAAATTCAAGGTAAAGTTAAGAGGAAAGTTCAAGAATGTCTTTGAGTCAAATTGTGAATCCCTTTTAAATCAACTATAGCTTTGAGCTATGTTTTGAGAAAGTAAGTATGTGAATGAGAAGAGTTGTACACCTGAGTTTTATATTTTCATTGAGACCCTTAAGTCGAGTCGTTCATGTCCATAATTCCACATGAACTCTATGAATTGAGTGTTCTTGAGAGGAGTAGTATCTTCGAGTTCTTAGTTCTTGAGTATTGAGTTCCTAATCCTTTTTGAAACTATATTTCCTAATTATGGGATTACTATATGTTATACATGGAGGTCCTTGAGTTGTGTCGTTCATGCCTATAAATCCGCATGAACCCTATGAGTCGAGCATTCTTGAGATGAGTAGTATCATTGAGTCCTTGAGTTCTGGAGTTATTGAGTTTCGAGTGTTGAGTTCTATATATGGTTATTGAAACCCTTGAATTGAGTCGTTCACGTCCATAATTTGGCATGAACCTTATTTTAAAAAGTCTTTTACAATTATATATAATTTGTTCTAAGACTTGAGTAAATGAGTATGAGGATAAGGAGAGTTGAGACTCATATTTCAAATGAGTATGAGGGAACTAAGTATCCCTAGCATGTAACACTTTTACATTTAAAACGAGAGAAACATTGATTTCTAAATGAGCTTATGAAAAGTATTGAGTATCCCCTCTTTTAAGAGGATCTTTTGAGTAATTATCTAAAATTGAGGAAGATATGTTTTTAAACATTGGACCATGCGCTATATATAATTGGGAGTAGTATTGAGCACCGATATGGGGATGAGTTTAGACAACTAAAAATCCTTATAAACTATGTATGCCAACATGGGTAAAGGGTCATACTTTTTAGATGATTCCTTAGTACTTTTAAGCATAACTTAGTGGACCCATTTAGTTGAGGATGTTCTATAGTGTGGCAAGGTATAGGACAGTGCGCGAGACGATGTATCATCACGTTGCTCATACTGATGGTTGTCAATTAGAGAATCTCCAAAATAAGAGTTATTATTGTATTTTTACATACAATTGAGTTATTATCTACTGTTTTAAAAGTATTCCATATAATGCATCTCTTATTGTTTCTTTATGATTGAGCTGAGGATCTTTGAGTTGAGTATCTTTTAGTTGAATTTAGTATCTTTGAGTTGAGTGTCCTTGAATTAGGTTGAGTATCCTTGAGTTGAGTGAATGGAGACAAGGTAAGTATGCTTACTCTTTATCTGTTCAAGCCTATGTTATGTTTCAGTATTCCCCCATTCTCGTACATTCAATGTACTGACGCTATTTGGCCTGCATCTTTCATATGTAGATACAGGAATTAACGGTAATCAACATACACTCCGTTGATACAACTTGAAGTTCCAGTTAGCTTTGGTGATCCTCTTGCTTTCAGAGGGTTCCACTTTTACTTATCTATTGTTAGGATGTTGTGGGTCTTGTACCGATAATCCTTCTATAATAGTAGAGGCTTCATAGATAGTTTAAGGGTCGAGGAATCTCTCATTATTTCCCTTGTTGTTGGAATGTTTTGATATTATGAGACATTTAACTATAACATTTTAAATTATTTTCAGACAATTATTGGAGTTGAGTTCAAATTGAGTTTTTAAAATTATTTATGCATTTGAATTTCCCATTTTGCTTGAGTAAGTCTTTCATTGAGTAATGAACCAAGCCCAGGGTTTGTTTGGGAACCAACAATGGTTCTCAAGTGCTACTTATGCCCAGGGTGTAGGCTCGGGGTGTGACAAACTTGGAATTAGAGCACACAATTCAAGTGTCCTAAAGTGTCTATGAAGCTGTGTCGGTAGGATCTTGTTTATGGTTGTGAGTTCCCAAATTCTATAAATGAGGGACTCAAGACATTTAAGAGAAGTTTCCATTTTTCATATTCTAAATCGTACAATAGAACTATGTCATAAGGGACTTATTCTAACTCGTGCGTTCTCATATCAATTCGACCACACCTCATACTAAAGGTGGTTGAAGTAAAGCCCAAGATCCTTATGTATGAGTTATTCTTAGCAAAAATCTTGAGGAAGTCATGAGACTGTAGATGGGCTTGAGAGGATCCTGTGAGTGAGTTAATTGTTGAGTTTCAAAAGACTGCACTCATATTCATATGAATCGTACATTTGAGCTGAAAGCGAGATGTACTCTCTTCTCTAAAACCTTATCTAGGTGAGACCTTTATGAGGAAGTGTGTTTTGGAGCTTCAGTAGTGTGCTCACGAGAGTATGAGCAAAAGTAGTAAAAGTGCCCATAGTTATAGGAAAGCATGCAGAGGTATAGTAATTTATGAAAGGGAGATAGTGATGGGTCAGACAGTTATAAATGGTGAGTTTCCTTTATGAATAGACTGTAATACCCCAAAAATTTCTAAGTTAAGACCCAAACTATTCTTCATTTACATGTAAGGTCGTATCGGGTAATTCTTAAATTGACCATATGTGTAAAGGTAAATTATTTAGTTTGAGAATGATTTTGGATATTAATTAAGTTCACTAGAAATTCCTAGCACAAAGTTGAGTTTAAAGTTTCCTTCCTGATTATGTTTTCATGTAAGATTCTACTTGGGTCAACTTCAAACAACCATATCTCTTAGAATATAAAGAGTTACATGGCCCATAGCCTATCAAATTAAAGGTATTTGAATATTCTTTCTAACGCCACCAATTTTGTAACAATCCGAGTTTTGAGTAAAATGTTATGACCATTTTAGTAAACTGATACAGTGCAATGACAAATTAGCCAACGGGAAAGCATTAAAAAGGGTCATTTTTTGTCTTTTTACCTCTAAGAAAACTCTAAACAAATTTCTTGACTAATTATAGACCCCAAACAATAATATTTTTATATCTTAATCTATTAGTCTCTTCTCTCTCAAACCTGAAGGCAAAACTCTAAGGAAAAAATAAAGTAGAAGGCTCCATTCAAGAGTCTTTAAATCTTTTTCAAGATTCTTCTTCAAGGTAAGTCTTTCACCAAGAATTTCAGTCTTTCTAAGTCAAATTCCTCCATACAATTATGAATCACTAATGAAAATCACAATTCTTGGCCATAGAGATTTCAAGAAGTTAATTCAAGAATCTCAAGAAAGGTTTTCTTGATTGTTCTCCTTCAAGCTATGGTTTCAAGGCTTCTAATCAAGTTATTATTCAAGATTCTTCAAGAACCTTGTTCTTCCAGGTATGTAAGGCTATCATAGTGTTTGACTAGTTCATTATCACGCCCTACATTTACTTTCATATCAGTAAAAGAGTAATCTAGGATTCTATCCCTAGATTTCAGTATTCTTAAACTAAGTTGATTTTGAGTTCTTGTGTTCTTGTTTCCTTTTGAATTTATATTCTTAATTATTGAAGTGCTATTTGTTATGCATTAAGATTCTTGAGTTGATTCGTTCATGTCTATATTTCAACATGAACCCTATGTATTGGGTATGCTTGAGATGAGTAGTGTCGTTGAGTTCTGAGTTCTTGAGATCTGAGTATTGAGTTTTCTAAATTGTTATTGAGATCCTTGAGTTGAGTTGCTCATGTCCATAATCCCGCAAGAACCCTATGAATTGATTTATAAATCTAGAGAAGCATTTTAAAGCCAACATTTGAGGTTTAAACTGAGTGTTTGAGAAAGTAAAAATGAATTTTAAGAACTTTTTTCAAAAAACTTGATTAGTATGACAATCGAGTATGCTATCAATGTTTAAGCGTTATGGTATCTTGATATGCCATCAATGTTTATGCTATACAACTTCCCAAGTCATCAATGATCATATTTCAATATGATTTTGATATATTTTTGAGAAAGAATTTTGAAATAGTAATTAAGTTAGAGTATAAGGGAACTAAGTATTCCCAAAAGGTATCAATTTTCACATTGAGAAAAATAGAAACTTTGATTTCTAAAAAGAATTTATGAGTTCAAAGATATTTAAGATAAGTTACCTCTTTTAAGAGAATATTTTTGAGAAAATTATCTCAAATCAGAGGAAGAGTATGTTTTTAAACATTGAGCATGAGTATATATTATCGGGAGTAGTATTGAGCACCGATATGGGGATGAGTTCAGACAAATCACATTCCTCATAAACCATGTATGCCAAAATGGGTACAAGATCATACTTCTTAGATGAATCCTAAGTGCCTTCGGGGAAAGCTTTGTGGATCCACTTAGTTGAGGTGTTCTATACCTCGACAAGGTATAAGACAGTTCTGGTAGCGTGAACGAGAAACTTTATCACCAAGTAGCTCACAGTGATGGTTGTCGGTCAGAGAATCTCCCAAATAGAGTTAAAAGTGTATTTTTATTATATCACTTAATATGTTGAATTCTGAGATGAGTAGATATTTTTGTAAAGTTTAATGATTTCAGTTCTTTATTTCTTTACTTTCAGTTGAGTATATATCTATATCTACAGTAGTCCTTTCATTCAGCTATTTGTTATTCGACTATATGACATACTCGTACATTCAGTGTACTTATGTCATTCGACCTGCATCTTTTAATGATGCAGATACAAGTTCTTAGGTACCTCAACAAGAGTTTGTTGAGATCACTTCATCTGCTCGTCAACTTTCGAGTGAGGTCTCCTTGCTTTTGGAGGACTCCAGTTTTATGAGTTGCTAGTAGTAGCTCTTTTTAGGAGTCATGGGTCTTGTCCCAACACTCATCTTTGTATAGTAGAGGCTTCATAGATAGACATCTTTGGAAAGTCTTTAAGTTTCAGATGTTTTATTTAAAACTAATGTTCATACTTAGTATATTTAGAGAGTTCTGAGATTTATTACACTGGTTTTTAAATGTTTCTTTCAATTTGATGCTTAAGTATACTTGAGTTAGTCTTCCGCTTGTTGTCAGCCAGGATGAGAGTTCGCTTGGGGACCAACAATGTTTCTCGAGTGTCGTCCACGTCTTGGGTGTAGGCTCGGGTCGTGAAATAGACTAAGGAATAATAATGTTGTAGAGAGTTCATGAAACAAGGTAGAGGAATGGTTACTAGTTAGGATGAGTTAGGGTATATTTTAACCAGAATAGAGCTGATGTCGCTGTGTCATCGTGTCAGAGAAGATTAATTATGTGTTGAATAAGAGAGCAGAGTATTCATGAGGTGATAGACGCAAGCTAGGCTTATGAATTTTGAAAGAAGAACCCCATGGTATTCAGAGGATAATAAAACTATTTGAGAGATAATGTGCAGTAAGTAATTGAGTAAATAGTACTTGAGTTGTGAAATGGAAGGTGAAGGTAATCTGAATGTAGGTGGACGGAGAGCTAAAAATTTCCAACTTCTCATGAGATCTTAGTGGGTGATTGTTTCTTAACTTTTCTCGTAGTCTCAAGTAGTATAAGAAGTGAACAATTATATCGATATCCGTGTTTGGAAATAGACACTAAGCTTGAATTTGAGATGAGTGCCGTGATCAAAAGATGGCAACATAAGTGTGATTGTGTTAGTTTTGAGACCTGATCTAGTAGGTTTGAACTGAGATAGGTGAGGAATTAAAGTGTTACTTTGCAATGAAAATGTGTTATTATGACCCATAGAGGAGAAAAATGAAGGTGGCCAACTTATTAGATTAGCAAGAGTAGTAAGAGGTGCACCCGAGATTGTATGTGGCCAGAAGAGGTCCCAATTGAGGTTATGATTTTACATGTGTACCTAGATAGTATAATAGAGCTGCCAATATGGGATAGGCAGGTGCAAGTGTTATATTTTCCTGATAGGTTAAAAGAAGCATCTTAGAAAGAGATCTTAGTACCTGCTTATGGAGAGTTCGGTAGTCATGAGATAAACTTTTTCTGAGTGTTAGAGTAAAGGGAGATGTATACCAGTTTAGAGATGATGGAATAGGTCCACAACTTTCAAGTGTCAGCTTTAAACTTAAGGGGAAGATGATAAGATAGGAAACCAAGTCAAGTGTTGAGAATAAAATAGTAATGTCTTTAGAAAGAGTTAATGTGGTATATCAATCCATCCATACTATAGCGTATTCCTCAAATTCTAGTCATTACAAAAATCTTGTTAATTCTAATATCACGATTGTGTTCATGACTTATACTCATACAGTTTAGAGAGATTCACATCTATGCTCAGTTTCCAGAATAAGGGGCAAGGACTTTAGCTCATTAATCTTTTACCCTAAAGATTTTCAGTGATTCTTTTTATTAGTTAAGTGATGCTAGAGGAAGAAGGTTAATTTTCTTGTAGAGATAGTGATGGTGTGATAATTCCATCTAAGGTTATAAATGTGGAGGAAGAGGAAGATGAGGTTTTACTATGAGAAATAGTTAGATGAGAGCCCTTAGTAGGTTCCGAGTAGTAATGCGAGAAATTCTAATCAGTATGGTAGAGATGATGAGAGAATGAGAAAATCATAGAAAGTTGATTAGTAGGAGTCCATGGAGTTGTTAGAGTACTAAGCTCGAATGTGGTGTTGTTAAACATTAGGTGGTTCATGATATGAGCCAATGTTGGTTGAATGTGGTGGTAAGGAGTAATATCCTTTGGATGAGATTCCCTATAAAGGTATAGAACCCGAACCATAGGATTTTGGGTTATGCTTGAATAAAGTAAGAGCATACCATTAGGATAAGATCTTGGTAAGAGTAGTCATGTACCCGTGTGGGAGCTATGAGTTGCAGACAATGAGGTATGGTAATAAGGAAAGAAGAACATAGTTGAGGAGTGTTCCTAAGCTTAACATCTAGCAGTCATAATACCCAAGGCATAGTATTCCTAGTATTACTTCATTCCTAGACTTCCTTTGTTTCAGATAGGACAACTTCAGATAGAGCATGACTTTGTTCAAAACAACATCATAATTAACTTATGCACTATAGAGAGTCCCAACTCTTAGTATGAATCAGTTCAGCTAGTGTTAGTAGTCAAGTTTAGGAGTCACAAGTGATTGTAAGAGAACACCCCATTCCATTCCAGTCCAACCATCATTCGAGGACGAATGATGTCAAAGGGGAGATATTGTAACACCACAAATTGTTTTGAACTAAGAGTTGAATGATTCTTCATTTATGAATAAGATTTTACCGAGAAATTTTAAATTTTCTTAGGTGTTAAGGTCACTATATGTAGCACCTCGAGTTCCAAAAAGAACTAAAGAGAAATTCATTCAAGTCATCCATAAGTTCTTTTGAGTTTTGGGTCAAATTAAAACGACCATAACTTCAGGGTTTAGGCTGGGGCGACGCTCCCCCGTTGCGCCAAGAGGTCTGGTGCAGTGTGCCCAAAAACAGTCCCAGCTGATTGAGGGCTGGAGCGGCGCTCCAAGTGTGCGCCAGGGGCGTCCGTCTCCTTTCACCTCCGTTCTTCGTCCCGTATGCGTTCCGTTGAAATGTGTTTTTGCTCTCTTCTTATTACCATCTATCTTAGCCTTTATTAATCATTGAGATATCCTATATATCTTAATCATAACTCTTGAACTCACATTCCAAATTCAAGGTAAAGTTAAGAGGAAGGTTCAAGAAAGACTTTGAGTCAATATGTGAATTCCTTTGAAATCAACTATAGCTTTGATGAGCTAAGTTTTGAGGAAGTAAGTATGACAATGAGAAGAGTTGTACACCTGAGTTCTATATTGTCATCGAGACCCTTGAGTTGAGTCGTTCATGTCCATAATTCCACATGAACTCTATGAATTGGCTATTCTTGAGAGGAGTAGTATCTGCGAGTTCTTAGTTATTGAGTATTGAGTTCCTAATCCTTTTTGAAACTGTATTTCCTAATTATGGGATTACTATATGTTATACATGGAGGTCCTTGAGTTGAGTCATTCATGCACATAAATCTGCATGAACCCTATGAGTCGAGTATTCTTGAGATGAGTAGTATCATTGAGTCCTTGAGTTATGGAGTTATTGAGTTCCAAGTACTGAATTATATATATGGTTAGTGAAACCCTTGAATTGAGTCATTCACATCCATAATTCGGCATGAACTCTGTTTTAAGAAGTCTTTAACAATTATTTATAATTTATTTAAAGACTTGAGTAAATGATTATGAGGATGAGGAGAGTTGAGACTCATAATTCAAATGAGTATAAGAGAACTAAGTATTCCCAAGCAAGTAACAATTTTACATTTAAAATGAGAGAAACATTGATTTCTAAGTGAGATGATGCGGAATATTGAGTATCACCTGTTTTAAGAGGATATTTTGAGTAATTATCTCAAATTTAGGAGCATGAGTTTTATGTTATTGGGATTAGTATTGAGCACTGATATGGGGATGAGTTCAGAAAACTCAAAATCGTCATAAACGATGTATGCCAACATGGGTAAAGGGTCATACTTTTTAGATGATTCTTTATTGATTTTAAGCATAGCTTAATGAATCCACTTAGTTGAGCATGTTATACTCCGGCAAAGTATAGATAGTTCTGGCAGCGTGGGCGAGATCTTGTATCATCACGTAGCTCATAGTGATGGTTGTCCGTTAGAGAATCTCCCAAATAAGAGTTATTGTATTTTACATATATTTGTGTTATAATCTACTGTTTTAGAAGCTTTCCATATATTGCATCTCTTTTGTTTCTTTATTATTGAGATGAGTATCTTTTAGTTGAGTTGAGTTGAGTATCTTTAGGTTGATTGTTCTTGAGTTGAGTTGAGTGAGTGGAGACGAGGTAAGTATGCTTACTTTTTATCAGTTCACGCTTATGTTATGTTTCATTATTCGCCTTACATGCTCGTAAATTCAATATACTGTCGTCATTTGGCCTGTATCTTTCATGATGCAGATACAAGTATTTAGGGTCATCAACAAACGCTTCGTTGATACCACTTGCAGTTCCAGTTAGGTTTGGTGAGCCTCCTTGCTTCCAGAGGGTTCCACGTTCACTTTTCAGTTATTAGGATGTCATGGGTGTTGTTCCAATAATCCTTCTATAATAGTAGAGACTTCATTGATAGTTTAAAGGTCGAGGAATCTTGCATTATTTCCCTTGTTGTTGGAATGTTTTGAGGTCATGAGATATTTAACTATAACTTAAATTATTTTCATACAATTATTGGAATTGAGTTGAAATTGAGTTTTTAAAGTTATTTATGCATTTGGAGTTCCCATTTTTCTTGAGTAAGTCTTCCGCTGAGTAATGAGTGATAAGCGCTCAACCAGACCGCTTCCAATACTAGGTGTGGGCAATCGTAATATAGTATAAAACCCAACGAAGAGTTTGGATTGAACCCACAGGGATTGGTAAAAGTTCAAAATCAGTTACGAAGTTTTGAATGTATTCAAATTGGTGGTAGGAATAGAAAATAACGAAAACATGAAGTTAAACTGAAAGGGGTGACAAAAAATGTCAGATCGGGGGATTGGTTTGTCAATAATCAACTAAAACAATTACGAAAACAGGGGTTTCAACAATATTGAGAGGAATTCTCGGGATGTGATCGATTATAGGCTAATTATACTATATGGGTAATTGAAGTTTATTAATAATATGGTGAATCACAGTGGGTAGGCTAGACTATAAGTGCAACAGTTTTCTCTCGAACAACTATTACGGTTCATGTGAGTTCTCTCGAACCTCGACAAGCTTAGCATTACAAAACTGCCCAAAACCTTAATATATCTTCTCTCTTGATCTAGATAGGTAGGAGCAAGTTAAGATTCACTCTCTCGAACTGAACCTATAACAGCCCACATGCTACAATCATCAATCGATAACCTTGGTTTTAGAACCTCTCTCTCGAGCTATCCCAAAACACTAAGCTAAAATTGTATTTGCAACAACAATTCATGAATTACTACCCAACTATCGATCAAACCCACATTAAAACAACATTTAAATCATTAAACAACAATTCCCATAAGCTAATTAGACAAATAATCACATGATCATACCCCACAAATTGGGGTTTTAGCTACACCTCATAAAAAGAGAGAAACAACTACCAAATATAATAGCCATGAGATGGGTAAAAGTTTCCAAGTTTCTACAATGCTCCAAATTGAATTAGTTCGAAAACCCAATTGCAATTCCTCAAAATTGTCTCAAAAGCTTCAAAGTCTCCAAAGGGAACTCAATAACTCTAAGAAAAACTCAAATTCTCAAACTTAGGGAATCAAAACCCTGGAAGAACCGAAAGACCCTTTTCCGTCTGTTTAAATTTCAATTATAGTTTCCTAATTTTTGGCCTTCAGGTCCATTAGGCGAAGTAAGTCGCACCTTGCCAACCAAGTCGGTCCAGTATGACTTTAGGCAATCAAGGTTGATGTCACCGAGTTGGTCGACAATCTGCCGACTGTCCATTTCTGTCACCAAGTAGGTTCTTCCCCAGGGCTGGTACATTGGAACTTTAGGCGAGCTAAAGAGCCTTTCAACGGCTTGCCGAGTAGTCTTGAAGATCAGTAGGATTGCCTTCCTTCAATTTCTTCAACTTTTTCGCTCCTTTTTGCTCTATAATGTCCTTGCCTTAATTTCTGCAATCACAAGTTTAACATCATTTTAGAGCATAAATTAGGCATTTAAGGACACTTAAACCATGAAAATAAAGCCCTAAATGATACGAAATATCGGACTCATCAACACCCCTAACTTAAAATTTTGCTTGTGCTCAAGTAAAACTCAAGATCAATCAGTTCAATAAGGATGTCTACAAATAGTGTTGCTTAAGACTTAAAACAAATGCACACAAAAGGTTCAAACTACACATACAATGTTCAACAGTGTACTCAAAGATTCAAATATTGACTCACCAATATCAAATATACCCAAGCTCATTATGCTTGCTTCAAATGCAAGTTCAAGCTCAACAAAAGCATTCAAATGCCTCACAACAAGGATGATTCCATATTTCACACAAAATTTCTCAACAATTTATATTCCGGAATCAAATACAACTCTCACACTCTGAAATATGAACAGATGGATGAATCCACCCATAGGCTTGCCCTTATTTTCCAATCATCATTCACTTCAGCTCACTCAAGATCACAAAGTTCCTTTTAAGGTTTGTAATGGGGCTGAGTGTAAAGGTATGGCCATTTAGGCTCAGTGGTTTCTACCTTAATGAAATGTGGTCTGAAAATCACTTTTTCTCCTTCTCTTTCACATTCAAACATGTTCATAATTCACCCCATTATTCAACTAAACATTCCTCACCGGATACCCCATTTTTTTGCTTCTTTCACACACGTTATTTAACACACTTCTTTTCATTCTTTTTTTATATATATTTTCACAATTTTTCTTTCATCCTTTCTCTTCTTTTTTTTATAAGGAGGGATTCCATCTTTTTCCAAAACAATCCATCAAGGGGGAAATTTTTCACACTTCTTGACTTTCCTCATTTTTCACCACACTCCCAACTTAGGCTTTTGGCCTAAGTTGTCTATTCAATGAACCAAAGAGGTCAAAGTTGTTCAAGTTTCTTCCAAAGAAAAGGATAGGCTCAAAAGGTGCCTATCAAGGTTCACACTTCTAACAAGGTGGCCACAAAGAGGTATACTATCAATTTGGTTCACTCTTCAAAACTTTTTCCTAAGATCATTTCAATTGCTTGTTTCACTCAATCAATCGGACCAACGGGGAAAATTCTAGGTGTCATCAAGCACAATATTCAAGACAACCTCACCACACATGGCATTCGATACAATTATCAAACACGACTCCACACTTTCTAGCCAGCGTGCAATGTTCATCACAAGAGACTTTATCGACAATCGGCTAGTCACAACGAGATTCTAAAAGTTCACATAATGCCTATGTAACTTAGTTTGCCTCATCGTAGCTCCGCACATTCATTTTATTCAATTAGGAGCACTATTCAAGTCATCGGTATTGGCCACAACAGACACTAAAATTTGTGCAAGAACAACCATAATAACACACAAAAGAGGTGGCAGTAATTTTCAATTTTGGTTCAAAACCATTTTCATATTAAAACAATGGGCCACAATTTATCAACAACCAATATATATATAAACACCAAAATCACACCAATATTCGCAAAAATAGTCCACAAGAGGTAGGTAAGAAAACACCTCACCCCACCAACATAAAGAAGCATTTATCCTCAAATGCAAATAAAAACAAAATCAGTCTAAAAAGGGAACAGAAAGGGAGGCAAAAAGTCATCATGCCAGGCTAGGCCAAGACTGAATTCTGCATGTTGGCAACTCCTTTTGTATGGGCATCAGTGCCTAGTGTCTCATCATCATTGGCTCCACTAGAGCCTACCATAGACGTGTCCTAAAGCGATGCCTACCTTATAGTCTCAACTATGGCACCCTCCAAGTCAACCAAATCCTCATAGATTGTATCCTCACAAACACCAAGATGCTCTTCATCTATCTCAGGCTCGGACTCAACATCATCATCATCAGCTCTAGTCTCATCTCTGGTAGTAGTCAGAGGCACCTCAGAATAAGCTGAAATATCTGTGCTCAGGACCTTGGGAATCTTCACCATAACGAACAACATCGACAGGTCAGTGGACTTCATCTAGTCCACTTCTCTATGCAGCCCCACAATATCGGCCTTTAAGGCCATCACGAACATCTGTAGCTCCCTGACCCTTCTCACATTCCTCCATTCTCATAGTAAGGGCATCTAAGATACCAACTTGTGGCTTTCAATCTGAACAGCATGCTCCCTCATCTGAACCCTAATGGAGGCTAAGGCAGCCATAATAGCCTAATTTATCATCACAGGCATGGGCCTCTACCCAAGAGGCACGCACATTAATAGATTGGGCCAAATAGCCCATCTTGTAAAGCATAGCCCGGGTGATAAGGGTTGAGAGGCAGAAGTAGCAGCAACAAAAAATCTAGTGGGAAGGGGTGTAGCACATGTACTAGGGGTCTCAGAAGCAGAAGGTCTGAGGGCCAACTGGCCTAAGGAGGCATGATTGTTTCTGTAGGCAACATATTAGTGTTGACCTCCGAGGATATATCCACCGGTGCTGCCCTCCTTCTATTAGCCTCATCCTGCTGGTACTCGGCCTCAATACGCCGGATGTCAGTAGAGGAGGTAGGCGTCACCTCCACATCCATCTTCAAATCTCTCTGAACATGGGCATGTCTGCACAACTTAGTGATTAGAACTATGAATGAGAGCAAGGTCTGTCTGTACGTGGCCCTCATGTCCATCTCCTGCTCTATCAACAACCCCAAATTAAGCTTCTGACGATCAATGATAGACCCTAGACAGGTTGCCTTCGAGTGTCTGAGGATTGACTCGTTCTAGGATTGCATAATGGTGCTGCTGATTAACCCGAACCAGTATCGGGCAGCAACATTCAGGTCCTTTTTCTCTATGGGTACACATGCCTCTATCCACCTTAGGGTGACATCAGAGAGACTAGGTTCCATCCAACCCTTTAAATCATCTAGGGTCTTTGTCTTGATTAGGTCCTGGTAGTCATGCATAAAGTCGGTGTAGTACCCAAGTACAACATTTATGTCAGAGCTGCTGCATTTGACCTTTTTACCTCGAACCACCACAAAGTAAATCAGTTTGAAGGAACTTTCCTTCTTCTTCCCCTTTAGTACTAACTCTCCATAAGCCAAATAGAACTCCCGGACCCAAGCAGAAATGTATAGGCCTTGGGGTTTGGTGAAAACCTCAAACTTTTGGACTTTGAGAGTGGTCCACACTTTCGGATGTCTGTCCACCACACCATCGGTAGACAATCTCTTTTCTTATAATATGGTCCTCAATCCCTGGGCCTTTAGTCGGTTGAGTGGCCGGGGAGGAGGACCCTGTACTGGTGGTTCCGGGGTCACTGTCTGTGCTGGAGCTGCAGCTGGAAGAGGAGGAAGACGAGGAGAAGGAGGAGGAGACATCGACATCCTAGACTGATCATTCATCGCTTTGGAGCATAGTTTCACTCTTCAAGCTTGTAGTAACTGATCATCCTCTGACTCGGAGATAGAAGCCTGAGAGTCACTCTGGGACACATCCTCATTTCCTAAGGTGGTGAGGTGTGTAGCGTAAACCCCCTCACTGTTACAGCTCTCCTCCATAGGTGTAACTTCAATCGGCGCCTTGCCCTTTCCGTTACCTCCTTTTGGAGGAAGTTTGGTAGCCTTTGCCCGAGAAACAACTGCTTCCTCATTAATAGTGATCCTATGTGCCCGCTTCCGGTGTGATGTCTCTACCTTCTACCTTTCGTCTAGCCATGCCTGCAAAATCATGTGAAAAACATTAGAAAAATTCCAGAAAAATTGTTGCAGGAAGACTCATCGAACTAATTGGCGAGTGGCCGAACCACTTTGGCGAGCCAGGTCAGGCTCGCCAAAAGTTCCAGAACAAAAATGTTCATGAATCAAAGCTGGTCGGTGATGTCCAGGGAAATTTGGTGGATCGCCAACACCAATCGGCTAACTTGAAGTAGCTTGCCAAAAGTTACAGAACAATTATGGGAATTAAGGGTGTAGAAGGGCAATCAGAAGGGACTTTCGACAAGTCGCCGAGTTCACTCGGTGAGCAGAGGCATATCACTGAAATTTACAGAACATAAATTCATATTTAGAGAAATAAAGGGTGATCTACGGGACGTTTGGCGAACAGACGAGCCCTTCGGCGAGCTCGACCCAGCTCACCAAATGGCCCAACGTGCCAATTTTTCACCCAATACTTCAAAATCAAGCCTGCAGCCCACGAAATCAAAATTAAGAACCAAAATCATGCAATTCACACTAGACCCATACGACCCATGGCCTTGGGGTACTCAGACTTCCTCCAATTTGGCCAAAATTGGCTAATTGACGTCTTTTTCTGTTAAGAATGACGTCAATCGCTATATCAGCGAGTGAAATTCAACAATTAGCACAATTCAGGGTTACTCATACTTCACTCTGCCAGACCCATGACATTTACAACACAACCCAAAAATTTAAACTCAATTTTAACAAGCAATGACACAAGAATCTATGATTTAAGGCCAATTAATTATGATTTCAATTAAGAATGGGTAAACCACTTATGAACGAGCAAAGAAACACAAAACACATAGATATCAAGCATAAAATAAACACTTGCATTTGATTTCAACCAACTATTTAGTTAGGGGTTCGAAAAACCAATCTTTAACGCTGAAAGGACTTAAATGCTAACAAGCAATAAATCCCCAAAATCCACCCCAAGCAAAGCTCCTAAGTGAAAAGAAAATGAAATCATGAAAAAGTGAGAAATCTAGTATCGGGTGTGAGAGTGTGGGAGTTAAAAATTAGGAAAGTGAAAGGATTTTTGAATTTTAAACCGTTTGGCCTTTTAAAACCTTTCAGTTCGCTTGCCAGTCGGCAAAGTAAGTCGCGTCCACCGACCCACTCGGTGATGAGCTGAGTGGTATATTGGCTCACTGAGTTTTACAGAACTCCCATCAATTTAGGGGTTCAAATGGCTGGCAAAGTCGGGCTCGCCGACTGAGCTTTTGGCTCGCCGAGTTTTACAGAATCCCCCATCAAATAGGGTGGTTCAAATGGTGGTCCAAATTGAGCACTACAACCTGTTCGACGTGTCTCTGATTGGAATTTTAGCTCACCTACTACTCCTTTTCCAAGACTTTCAACTTTTTAACCTGCAAAATCAACACCTGTTATTCAAAAGCAAAATTTAAAAGCATAAAAAACTTGGGTTGCCTCCCAAGAAGCACCTTATTTAAAATCGTGGCTCGATGGAGATACCAATTCAAACTTCATTTTTGGGATTGGCCATTGTGTCACTAGGTAACCCTCCTTTTGGCCTTGGATTCAAATGAGTCGAGATTTGACCAATTTGTGTCTCCAGCTATTTAATAGAGACTGAGTGAAGTCACTGTCTGATTGAGAGTTGAGACATCCTCCTTCATCTCTTTCAACACTTTGTCTGACCCTTTTACCTTATTGAGAATGCGTGCAAGCAAGTTTTCCGTACGGAAGTTCTCCAGGTCAACTCTTTGCTCTTTAGGATTTTGGCGTTCATGAGGTGGGATATATCTTTCCTTGTCACCATCCCTTTCCTTCCAAGTAGCATTACGGTTGCGCCATTCTCTGTCACAGTCTCTGCATCCATCATCTCTCTTCCAACTTGGATTTCCACCCGGCCTTGGATAGTTTGGGCGAAACCCTCCTCTTTGAGTTGCAAGGAAATTCACTTCCTCATTATACAACCCTTCAAAATGCGCTTCATCGGGGTTTGCTCCACCAATACCAACAACATTTAGACTTTTCAACCAACTACCCATCACATTTTTCGACAAGATATCCAACTGGGTCATCATTTTGGCCATGTTTTGGTATCTCTCCTGGTCCTTCTCGATCTGCTCTTTTTCCATTCTAAAGGTGAGTGGAGACACTTGGTCCTCACAAGTATACCATGCTCTGTTGATCTTGGTCATGCCATCGAGAATCTAGGATGCTATCTCATAAGGTTGTTGGATTATACCCCCAGAACAAGTTGATCAGCGACACCTTTGTTCATCGAGTCAAGACTCCTATAGAAATGTTGTAACATTATGTTCTTTGGTAGTTCGTGAGTCAGACATTGAAGTACCAACTTCTGAAATCTAAGCCATGCCTCGTGGATTGGTTCATCTTCCAAGCATTTGAAACCTTGGATACTATCTCTGAGCATCATCATCTTTGACGGGGGAAAGAACCTTACGTAGAACGCTGCTGTAAGTTCATCCCAAGTGGTGATGGAGTTCCTCGGTAGATCAACTAACCATTTGGTAGCTTCACCCATCAAAGAGAATGGGCACAACTGAAGACGAACAGATTCTTGTGATATGTTCTTGAATGAGAACGGACCACATACGTCCACGATGTTCCAAGTATGCTCATGGGGATCTTCATGGGCCAACCCTCTATATAGTCCTTTCTTTTGTAGGAGCTGCAACATTGTTCTAGTGACATAGAAGACAACATTCCCCTCAACATGAGGTAGACGTATCACAACAACACCACCTAATTGAATCGGGTCATTAACATCGTCCAGATTTCCAATATCATCTTGGTGGCCAACTCGGCTACCATTACTCCTGTTCACGCTCATTTTTTTCCTCTGTTCAAACAAGCCAACACAAACACGAAACAAAGTAAATTGATTAAACTAAAACACAAGAAGATTACAATTTAAACTTCAATAATCGAATTCTAAACACAACTCTCCGGCAACGGCGCCATTTTTTATAAACGCTCAACCACACCTTATCCAATACTAGGTTTGGGCGATCGTAATCTAGTATAAAACCCAACGAAGAGTTGGGGTCGAACCCACAGGGAACTGTAAAAGTTCGAATTAAGTTACGAAGTTACGAATGTAATCTAATTAGTCGAAAGAATAGAAATTATAGAAAACTTGTAGCTAAATTGAAAGGGGTGAAAACAAATGTCAGATGGGGGGATTGGTTTGTACATAATCAACGAAAACAATTATGAAAATAAGATGTTTCAACAATATTGAGAGGAATTCTCAGGATGTGATCGATTATAGGCTAATTATGCTATATAGGTAGCTGAAGTTTATTAATAATATGCTGAATCACTGTGGGTAGGTTAGACTATAAGTGCAATAGTTTTCTCTCAAACAACTATTATGGTTCATGCGAGTTCTCTCGAACCTCGACAAGCTTAGCACTACAAAACAACCCAAAACCTTAATTTATCTACTCTCTCGAGCTAGATAGGTAAGAGCGAGTTAAGATTCACTCTCTCCAGTTGAACCCATAATAATCCACACACTACATTCATCAATCGATAACATTGGTTTTTGAAACTATCTCTCAAGCAAACCCAAAATACTAAGTTAAAATTGTATTTGCAACTACAATTCATGAATGACTACTCAACTATCGATCAAACCCACATTAAAACTACATTTAAATCAATAACAACAATACCCATAAGCTAATTAGAAAAATAATCACATGATCACACCCTAAGAATTGGGGTTTTAGCTACACGTCATAAAAAGATAAAAATAATTATCAACTATATTAGCCATGAGCTGGGTAAAAGTTTCAAGCTCTCTACAATGCTCCAAATTCAATTAGTTCGAAAACCCAATTGCAATTCCTCAAAAAAATTTCTCAAAAGTTTCAAAGTCTCCAATGGGAGCTCAAAAACTCAGATGAAAACTCAAACTCTCAAACTCTGGGAATCAAAACTCTGGAAGAACTGTAGACCCTTTTTCTTCTGTTTAAATTTCAATTTATAGTTTCCTAATTTTTGGCCTTCAGGTCTATTAGGTGAAGTAAGTCGCACCTCGGCAACCAGGTCGGTGATCTGCCTTTTTCTCCATTCCATCGCCGGTTTGCATTGTCCATTAGACTCAGGGTTCTGTGACTTTAGGCGATCAAGATTGATATCGCCGAGTCGGTCGGTGATCTGCCGACTGGTCATTTCTATCGCCAAATAGGTTCTTCCCTCAGGGGTGGTATGCTGGAACTTTAGGCGAGCTAAAGAGCCACACGAAGGCTCGCCTAGTGGTCTTAGCGATCACCAGGATTGCCTTCCTTCAACTTCTTCAGTTTTTCACTCATTTTTGCTTGTTAATGTCCTTTTCTTGCTCCTTAGCCTTAATTGGTGCAAATCACTACTTTAACATCAATTTCGAGCATAAATTAGGCATTTGAGAACACTTAAACCATGAAAACAAAACCGTAAATGAGTTGAAATCTTGGACTCATCAACGAGCCAGGCCAATGGTTCGCTTGGGAACGAACAATGGTTCTTGAGTGCCAGTTATGCCTAGGGTGTGGGCTTGGGTCAAGACATCATCATTGTATAATATTATTTAATAATATGGATTAACAACAAATTATCAAAAAATACTTGTTAGCTATAAGCTATTTGGCGACTAATTTTGTTGTTGCACTATAATTTTTTGATCGTAATGTTTTATATATATTTTATGTATTCTTACAACATTAATAATTTTAAAATAAATGATGTTGGAATTTCAGAAGATTCATCCCCAAAAAGATAAATAGAATTGTAAATCTTAGAGGGAGAGCCTAGAACAAAGAACCAATTAGGAATATTAGTCACACCAAAGGAAAAATACAAGGGAGAATATTTTCTGAACAACAGAAATTATTGTTAGCATCACAAGGTTCAAAAAATTATGAGGAGGTGTAGTTGGCAACGATGACAGAGCTAGTAATGGTGCAAACAATGGCAGAAAAGAAGGAGGGAGAGGCCGCAGAGATGATAGTGGTAGAATTTGAATACCCTAACATTGGTTTTTCATGATTTTAGACGATAATTTAGTTTTGTTAGTTAAAATTATTTGTGCCCTAACTATTTGATGAGATAGAAATCACTTTGAATTTTGTTCTATCAGTAAGATTTGAGTTTTCTAGAAACAATATCTTAATTGTTCTATTTTTGCTATATTACAATGTCTATTTAGATGGTTGTTATGAATTGTTTCATAATGTATTGTATTGTATTGTACTGTACTGTATTGTATTGTATGGTATGATACTGTATTGTTTGAAAGAATACAATGTTTGGATAAATTGTATCATTTTATGTCTTTATATAATGTCACACATCTACATTTTAAATGATAAATCTACAAGATAGGTATGGACCGAGATAAAGTTACTGTGAAAAGGTAGAGTATTCTAGTTCATGTTAGAATATTCTTAATACGTTTTTTTTGAAGTCTCGATCTCTTAAATATTTTTAATATTCAAATATTAGTAAAGGATTTTTCCTTAGTTTAATTCAATTATTTATGAATGTGCCAAGCACGGGCACATTACCTAGTTAATTATAAATAGGATTGTTAGTTAGATA
This sequence comes from Solanum acaule, assembly GCA_036250505.1. NCBI lineage: Eukaryota > Viridiplantae > Streptophyta > Magnoliopsida > Solanales > Solanaceae > Solanum > Solanum acaule. Next base: position 6,955 of record JAJOOR010053998.1, on the reverse strand, counting down.
GATTCTTACCTAGGATAGCAATAACAAAAATGATAAATAATTCAGTATAATTAATTCAACAAGTGGAGTTTGGCTAGAATAGTGTGTATGGTGTGTAGACCGTCTTACCCCTACCTTGCGAAGGTAGATAGATTGTTGATTTTTTACATCATCGTAAACCCCACAAACCCCCCGTTCCTTTCCCTTTCTAAAAGCATACCTCACCCCTCATGATCACAATGCTCTGTCCAATATTCTCCCCTATGCCATCACACAACAACCCTAAAGAAAAACATCCCTATCACCTCTTCGTGATTGCGACACCCAAGCTTGCAACCTCAAAGGTCATAAAAATTAGGTGCCTACCATTATTCGGTTAGGTACACAAACCTATTGAGATAAAAATCAAATACACAAATTTCACCAAAATGCCCTACGAACCTATTGGGACTCAAATACCAAGCTGAGGTATCTAGGCACATATTTGATTGTGATGATCTCTTAATATTCAATTTTACTAGTTTGCAACTTAAGCTTCTGTATCTCTCCTGATTTCATTGAGACTTGTTAAAACTATCCAGTGAAGTCATAAATCACCCTATAGATGTATAGGGACTTTCATACCTCAATTTTGAGCTCGTTTACCCCAAATGTTGACTTTGATCAATTGTTAAGATTTGAACTTGCTGTTTTTGGTTTTATTCTCTAATACACATATAATTACCTCTAGTTACATATTACCCATCCTTGAAAAACATAATAAACGTTTGAAGCCGACACAAAGTGTCACTTAATTAAAGGGAAAAGGGTCCTAATATAAATCTACCAAACTGATTGTTACAAAAAAGTGATTTTGATGATGACCTCTTAACTACATGACATTAACTTTTATTGTCATGTTGAGACGCCACGACAATTTACTTAATTTTCTTTGTTAATCCAAAGGTTAAAGTTGTTTTAAAGCACTCCAAAAAAGAAAAGGAGAATGATCCATCTGGAAGAGGAATTCTACAACAAAGAAACAGAAATCCAACAATTATAATAAACAGAAATCCAACAATTATAATAAGAACAACCTTAATTAGTGTTGGCATAGGTCATCACGAAGTTCATGGATTTAACAAATTTTGGTGACGTTGGTGGTGGATCTAGATGTCACACTCCAAGCCTACACCATGGACGTGGGCGGCACTCGAGAATCGTTGTTGTTCCCCAAGCAAACCCTTGGCATGACTGGCAACTTAGTGGAAGATTTAATCAAGCAAACAATAATTTTAAATGAAAAATTAAACTCAACTCAATTAAATGTCTAAAAATACTTAATAAAGTATAAGTAATAGTTTCCAAGATCTCAAAAAATAAGGGAACATACTGAGAGACTCATCAACTCTAACTATCTATGAAGCTTCTATTACTCAAGATCGATGTCAGGATAAGACCCATGATATCTCAAGTTAACCAACTAGAAAATAAATGTGAAGTCCCCCGGAATGTAAGGAGGCTCACCTAAGCTATCTGAAGTGCAAAGTGATCTCAACGAATTGTATGTTGATGATTCTGAACACAAGTATCTCCATCAGAATAATATGCAGGCCGAATGACATCAGTACATTGAATGTACAAGTATGTAATATGGCAGAATAGACAAATAACTGAACTGAATGACTGAAAGCAACTCAACTGAATCAATACATGAACTTGAAATGAAAACCATTTAAACTTTACGATAAGATGTGCAAGAAAAAACAATATGAAAATAATATACTTTACTTTATGGGGAGTTTCTCTAACCGAGAACCATTACTATATGTCTATCATTGATACAACATTTTTCCCATGTTGGAAGGGCCATCCTATACCTTGCCGGGGTATATGATGATACTGCAACTATGGATCCATCTAATAGGCCTTCTTACAGGCAGTGAGGAGTCGCATGACGAATCAATGCTATCCAATCCTATGCTGGCTTACGTAGTTTTATGGGACTTTTGAGTAATAAAAGATTCTAACCCTATTCGGTGCTTGATACTACTCCCAAATTAAGAAATATCAATTATGCTCAATTCACCCTTTACAAAGAAAGGGGCTATTATTTTACTAAAGTACTTTTCAAAAACATCAATCATACTCTTTCTTTTTCTCGATTGTCAAATAGTACATATGAAAACATTTGCTTCTGTTTTCAAGGATTCTATTAAAAACCTACACTTTTAAAACATATGCTCATGAACTTATTTTTCAAGCCCAAAATCAATATATGAGGAAGTTTCATGCATATTTTATTTGAAAACATAACTTTACTAAATCAATAGGGTTCATGTGATACTATGTATAAACAACAATATAAGATTCATATGCAAAAAGAGGAATGAAAACCTCAATTGTTAAATAACTAAATTCAAATTTCAAGTACTATGAATAGATCTTTTAGATGTGACGATTTTTGACTGAATTGAGATGTAGGGCGTGAGGAAGAACTATTCCAAAAATATGAATAACATTACTTACCTGAAAGAACAAGGTTTTTGAAGAATCTTGAAGAAGAACTTGATAAGAAGCCTTGAAACCCTAGCTTGAAGGAGAACAATCAAGAAAACTATGAGATATGAGTGCTTCTAGTGAAAAGGGATCACTAAAAAAATCTTGGAGTGAAAGATCAAAAACACGATTCATTCAGGAAATCTGATGTAAGAATATGAATGACGTAATATTATGTTGCTAGCCATTGAGAGTTAGTCATGAATTTCCAAACTGAAGATACTATGAGATATGAGTGCTTGTATGAATGGATTCATATCATGAGGCTGATATCCATAACTTTATGGAGCAATATTAAGATCAATGGACTAAAGTCTTTGTGTCACACCCCAAGTCTACACCCTGGACGTGGCCGACACTCGAGAACCATTGATGGTCCCCAAGCAAACCCTTGGCCTAACTCAATACTTAGCGCAAGACTTATTCAATAACATAGGAATTCAAATGCAAATAGTAACTCATAAGATCTCATTAAATAAGTAGTTTAACTCAAAATTGTCTGAAGTACTCAAATAAACATATGTGCTCAACTCAAGTCCTTAAAACATCAATAAGGGAAAATGAAAAAACAAGACTCCTCAACTAATATTGTCTATGAAGCATCTAAAAAATATGATGGATATTAGGACAAGACCCCCGACAACCTAACAAGAACAAACCATAATGTGAAGCCCTCCGGAAAGCAAAAAGCCTCACCAAAGCTAGCTGAAATGCAATAGGATCAACGAAGCGCCTGTTGATGACCCTGAACACATGTATCTGCATTATAAAATGATAAAATGATGCAGGTCGAATGACGTTAGTACATTAAATGTACAAGTATGTAAGGGGAAAACTGAAACATATGAATATATAGCAGCATAAAAAGCGAAGACATATTCACCTCGACTCAACTCAACTCAACTAAACTAAACTAAACTCAGTATGAATGCAATGGTAATAAGATGCAATGTATAAAGCTTTTAAAACATTAGATATCAACTCAATATGTATAAAAACACAATAATAAACTCTTTAATCTTATTTGGGAGATTCCCTAACCAACAACCATCACCATGAGCTACGTGATGATACAGTGTCTTACCCACGCTTCCAGAACTGTCATATACCTTGTCGGGTTATAGAACACCTCAAATAAGTGGATCCACTAAGCTATGCTTAAAATCTATAAGGAATCATCTAAATGTATTACCCTTTACCCAAGTTGGCGTACATAGTTTATGAGAATTTTGAGTTGTCTGAACTTATCCCTATATTGGTGTTCAATACTCCTCCCAATAATATATATAACTCATGCTCAAATGTTTTAACACATAACTCTTCCTCAATTTTAGATAATCACTCAAAATATCCTCTTCAAAGATGTAATGCTCAAAACTCATCATAAACTCATTTAGAAATCAGTGTTTCTCTCTTTTAAATGATAAGTGATTACATAATCGGGAATACTTAGTTCCCTTATACTCATTTTGGACCATGAAATATAACTCTCCTCATTCTCATACTCATTTACTCAAGTCGTAAAACAAGTTATGGATAATTGCAAATGACTTCTCAAAATGACTCTAAAGGACTTTCTTGAACTTTCCTCTTAACCTTACCATGATTTGAAAGTGTGAATTTTATAGTTATGATTATGATATAGGATCTCTCATTGATTAATGAAATCTTAGATTGTTAGTAATAAGAAGAGAGCGAAGATATGATTTGAAAAGGCATTGGTGCGTGAAGGGGGAATTTTAGTTTTGGTCAAGAAAAGATTTTTGAGATAGAGGACTTTGTATCTTCTCCGCAACGCGGAGAGGGGGTGATCATCTGAATGTGGAAATTTTAAAGCGTCTCCACGACGCTGTCCTGAGCATTTTCATTGTCCAAATTTACAAAATTTCATAAGCCCAAAACAATTTTAATGAAACTCACAGAAAAATCTATCAAGAGACTCAACTCATTTGCAAAAACCTCACCTCAAGAACTCAAAGACCTCCATTATTAGTTAAAACTCAAGAACGTCTCAAGAACTTAATAAATCAACTTCAAGAACAAATTCATGGGTAAAATCTTACATGATTGGTTTGAGGGCCAACAAACCAAACACTATGGAAGCTTACATACATCGAAAGAACTTAGTTCTTGGCAAAAATCCACAAATTTTGGATGAACGCTTGAAACCTTCTTCTTTTTCTCCTCTTAAAACCTTTCTCTCAACCCTAAGCATTTAGGAATGAATGAAACCCACTTAAACCAGTTTAGATCCCTATTTGGGTGAGAAAAACGTTAGGTCTAGTGGGGTTAGGGAAAAGACAAACATACCCCTCCTTAAAATGGATGAATTGCTTTAACTAGACATGCTGCACTCAAACAGGCGAAACTCCTTTATCTGAACTCAAAATTTAGCAAACTCAGCTGCGTTTGAAAGAGGAATCAAAGACCTTCAATTTGATACCTAATTGGTCACCTAACTCTTCCTGTGCTGAAAGTTATGGTCGTCTGAAGTTGACCCAAAACTAAAACTAATTTTTTAACTTGTACGAATCTCTAGTTGAATTTTCGAAATACAAAATGTTACACTTTGCCCCTCATTCTGGGAATTGAGCATAGATGTGAATTCACCTGAAGTGTATGAGAATAGGTCATAGATATAATTATTATATTAAAAATAACAATAAGATGTTGTAATGGCTGAACTTTGAGGAATACGCTAGAGTATGAACTGATATAACAGTATAACTCTTTCTGAACACATCACTCTCTGATTCTTAATACTTGACTTGGTTTCTAATCTTATTATCTCCTCCTTAGGTATGAACCCGACACTTTAAGGCTATGAATCTATTCCATCATCTCTAAACTAGTCTACATTAATTTTAGCCTAATACTCGGGACATGTTAATCCCATGTCTATAGAACTCTTTATGTGCAAATACTAAGATTCTTTCTAGCACTTCTTTCTAAGATGATTCTTAACTTCTTCACATTGGCTTAAAAAGTTGTTTAATCTAACTCTTAATAGTATGACTTGTCCTTCTTAGCCCACTAATACTATTCTTCTAGGTTCATATCAATCTAATTGGAAGAAACATGAACTATTTTTGAAAGGATCATTATTGGCTATATATAATCCGTTCGACCAAACTCTTAAGGGTAATAAATAATTCATTCATCAGTCTAATCCACATAGATAACTCAAATATACTATATAGGCACATATAGAAAGTCATAAACTTAATTAGAACCTCATCCGATTACATACAATCTCGCGTACACCCCTTAATGTCTTGCTAATCTAATGACTTAGTCACACTTTATTGCTCTCATCTAAAAGTTAGAATCCTACATTTGTAACACTCACATTTATTGCAACTAACAACTTAATTCCTCACCTACTCTATGTCAAGTCTACAAGATCAGATCTTAAAACTAAAATCATCACCCTCATGTTGTCATATCTTTTTTTATCACGACCCTCATCTCTAATTCAAACTTAGTATCTAGTACTAAACACGAATATCAACATAATTTCTCGCATACTATACAAAATGATAAATACTAGATAAAATTAAGAAACACTCACTCACTAAGACCTCAGTACAAGTAGTCAATCTTTATCTCTCAATCTACATACTTACAATTTACAATCACATTTTCTTTTCACAATTTAATTACTATTTACCCATTCACTATACATCATTGCCTAATTAGTTCTATAACCCTGTGAATATTATGGGCTCTCCCTTAAAAATCATAAGTCTAGCTTAGATCTATCACCTCATGAATACTTTGCTCTTTTATTCAACACCTATGCTTGGCCTTAACTAATATAATGTTGCATTGACATAAAATCCCTTCTAGTTAAAGTATACTCTAACTCATCCATATTAGTAACTCTTACTCTACCTACTATCATAAAATCTACACAAACTCATCACTTCTTAGTCTACCCATAAGGGAAAAATCTCTTTAATAACTTACTGGGTGCATGACTGCAACAACACAATTTGCCTATCACTATCTCCCTTTCTTGGTTTACTATACCTCTGCATGCATTCTTATAACTTTGGGCACTTTTAACTTCTACTGCTTATAACATCACAATTCATACTACTTTTGAGTGAAGAAAAATACCACCCGAACATTCTAAAACACACTTCCCTCAAAATGGTCTCACCTGAAACAAGGTTTAGAGAAGAGAGTTTGGCAGTACATCTCGCTTTTAACTTGAATGCACGATTCATATGGATAAGAGTTCATTCTTTCAAATCTGAACACTTAATCTTGTTCCTGGGCTTCTCTAAAGCCCCTCTACAGTTTCATGACTTTCTTAAGACTTTACCTTAAAGTAACTCACCGATAAGGATCAGGGCTTTTCTATTCAACTACTTGAATATGGGGGGGGGGGGGGGGGTAACTTAATGGATTTGAGAAAAACACGAGTTTGAAT
>JAJOOR010051138.1:0-11704 GCA_036250505.1 Solanum acaule | reverse complement strand
GCAGAATAAAACATTTTTGGGGTTTATTTCCGACTTAAGTCGCGTTTGTCTCGCCATAGCGGTACTCACCCCGCTACAGTGGCCCCGCCCTGGCGGGAAAATAGCTGCTTGCACGGAACCAGTGAGCAAATTTAATAATTCCAATACCCTCATTTCACAACACACCTTCAACCAACGACACTCAAAAACTACCCGTTCATGCTAAGATCAGTTTAGGGAGTTCTACTCACCCAAATTCAATTATGTAAAGTCATACGGGCTCTTTATCGTCCTAACTATCTACTCATGTGATCAAATTAATAATTAGATCACCCAATTGTTACCAGATTTCCCTAGACCTTACTAACTCCGATTTCGTCCCAATCTGAACTAGGTTGGGATATTCCAAGTTACTATGAAAAAGTTTTCCGGCCCAAAAATTTTCTCCGTTGGCTTTTCTATAATGACGAAAATAGGTCGTTACATCAAGTAACATAGAATTTGTTCCAAAGATGCTCAATGTTTGACCGTAGGTGCGGACATGAATTGGCTAATAATACTTACAACAAATGCAGTATATGGACGAGTCACAATGAGGTAGTTTAACTTCCCAACTATCCTCATGTATCTATCTGGATCATCAAAAGGATCACCATCATCTTTCATAACATGCACATTGAGAATCATTGGGGTATTGCAGGGTTTGGCTGCCAACTTTCCAGTCTCTGCAAATAGGTCAAGAATATACTTTCTCTGAGATAGAAGAATTATGTTCTTGCTTCGATTTACTTCTACTCCTAGAAAGTATTTTAAATGTCCCAAGTACTTTGTATGAAATCTCATATGCAGGAAAGACTTGAGGGATGAGATCCGTGAAAAATCACTTCGTGTGATGACAATGCCATTTACATATACACAAGGAGGATAATGCCAGCGGATGATCGTTGATAGAAGACTGAGTGATCACATTTGCTCATTTTCAAACAAAACTCTTAAATCACCTCACTAAACTTTCCAAACCTAGCCCTGTGGCTCTGTTTCAAGTCATACAAAGACTTCTTCGAATGACAGACTTTCCCATACTCCCCCTGAGCAACAAAACCAGGTTGTTGTTTGATTATCGTTTCGAAGAAACTTTATCCAATTCTAAGTGTCAATGATTACTAGTCAGTATATAACCCAACCAATTGAGTTGGGGTCGATCCCATAGAGAGTAGCTTTCTTTTGAACTCAAATACGAAAGTATGACAGTGACCTTTTCAGTTGAACAAATACAACACTTAAGAGCTTAACAGACAAATTTCAGGATATTGTTACCAACCCACGTCCACAATCTATCAAAGAACAATCAGATAACTAGGAAACACTTGGGGAGTTGACTAACTAATTGCCAAATTCAACTTAATGGGTGTACATCGTTACCAAAAATTGCTAACTCGTCGCGGGTAAAATGGACTATAAGTAAGGAAAATTTCTCTCGAACAATTACCTTATTTCCATTGAGTTCTCTCGAACCTCAACACTATCCATAAAATGACCAGCCCGCGCTCTCATCAAATCCACTCTTTCAAGCTTGATACAAAGGCTGGATCTTGGGTTTCACTTTCTCAAGCTGAAACCATCAAGATCCACTACTAAGGATGCCAAATTACTACGTTGGTTCTGTACCTCTCTCTCGAGCAAGCACAAAACTCTGAAATCTATCACACTAAATATGCAATAATGAAGTTAAACCACCGCAATAATTCAAACCTGCTTCAGAATAACACCAAAAATCACTAATCGATAACACCCATTTAGTAAAATGCAACAAATGAACACATTGTCAAACCCCCAAGGTTAGGGTTTTAGCCAATCATAGTGAAAAGATGAAGATCAATACCTGCCACGTTTTCTATAGCTGGGTAAATGAAATTCGAAAGTTAAACTTAACTAAGATCTTCTCTATTACAAAATCCAAATGGAAAACCTTGCTAAAATCACTTGCAATCCTCAATGGTAGTGTTTTTTTTGTTTGCTTTAAATATTTTATTCCTCACGTTTCTGAATACTTTCTCTCTCATGCAAAAATCAATTTATACAAAATTTGGTGTGACTTTTTGGGGCCAGTCGACGAGGAAAGTCAGGCTTCACCGACCGCTCGACGACTCGCCGATTGTCCTTTCATCTCACCTTCATACTTCACATATTCTTCATCCGTCCACTGTAATTTTAGGCGAGCTAACTCAAGATCGCTGTTTTACTCCGCAATGCACCCTTCTGTCTTTTGTCTCGTCCACATGTGATTATCTGGGTTTCCATCAGTGCTTTCAGTGACCTGGCCATTTGTCACCGATGAAATTGGCGTTTCGCCGAGTGAGACTACTGTCCGTTGAAGTTAATCCTAATCCAACCTCAGAATTATGTAACATTAGGTGGTGGATGGGCATCTTGGCGAGTCATCTAGTGACATCGACGATTGTCAGGCTTGTTTTTCCCTTCTTTTTTTCGCTTGCGTTGTCTTTGTTGTCCATTTAAGTCCTAGCTTTGTTCTTTAATCCATATATCTAAAAATCAAGGGTTTTACATCAGTTATTGGCACAAAATAAATATTTAAGGGCACCAAACTGTTACAAATAAAGCTCCAAATAAGTCCAAATCGTGGACTCATCAACACCCTCAACTTAAACTTTTGCCTATCCTCAAGTAAACTCAAGTTTAACAGTTCAAAAAGGATATCTCAAACAGTGCTACACAAGATTCAATCATGAATACACAGAACAAGACTCAACTTACTCATGAAAGGGTCAATTGTGCACTCAAAGATTCGAGTTGGAACTCACCACTACCAAAGAATCTCAACTTCACAATACTTGCTTTAAATGCAAGTTCAAGCTCAACAAAGTTACTCAAGTGCCCTCACACCAAGGATGATTCCATATTCATACACTATTCTTCAACAATTTAGAGCTCCTAAATCACATAAAACTCTCACACTCACAAAGATGAACACATGCATAACTTCACCCATAGGTTTGCCCTTATTTTCCAACCAATATTTGTTTCAGCTCACTCAAGATCAAAATGGTCTTTTCAAGGCTTGTAATGGGGCTAAGTGTAAAGGTATGGTCATTTAGGCTCAGTTGTTGCTATGCTCATGAAATGTGGTATGAACTACACTTTTTTCCTTTTCTTCAACATTTGCACTCATGCTCATAATTCACCCCATTATTCACTTCTCGTGGAATATCGACACCCCATTTGTTTTGCAACTTTCACAACTTTATTCCACAACTTTTTCATTCTATTTCTTTTTCTTCTTTTCTCTCTCTTTTTTTTATGGAGGGGTTCCATTTTTTTAAATGGATCAAGGGGGACTTCTTTGCACTTTTTGATTTACTTTCTCTTTTCACCACACCCCCAACTTAGGCTTTTGGCCTAAGTTGGCTATTCAAACAAACCACACTTCATGAGGATTATGGGTGAAGGGATAAAGAGAGGTCTCATTTGCTCAAGTTTCTTCCAAGAAAATGAAAAGGTTCAAAGGGTGTTCAAGCAAAGTTCACACACTCACAAGGTAGGCCACAAAAGAGGTATAATGTCAAATTGTTTCACTCTTTAAAATTGTTGCCTAAGATTATTTCAAGAGCTTGCATCACTTAGTCAAATGGACCAACGGGAAGAATTCTAGGTGTCATCACACATGGTTCACGGTAAGCTCATCACACAAGGCATTGACACTAATATCAAACAAGACTCTACACTTTCGCTAGTGTGCAATGTTCATCACAAGAGACTCAATTTGATAATCGGCTAGTCACAACGAAATGCAAAAAGTTCACATATTGCCTATGCAACTTCATTTGGCCTCATCATAGCCGCATATTCATTTTTGTTCGATTAAGAGCACTATTTAAGTCATCGGTATTGATCATGACCGACACTCAAATTTGAGCAAGGGACTCACTGACCAAACACACACCCCCACCAAAAACATTCAACATTGTCCCCAATGTGAGTAGAGAACAGACAATACCAAAGAAATAAAATAAAAATAAAGATTAGCAAAATGAAAGATAAGATACTAGTATGTAAACAAGCAGAGCAAGGTGACAAGGAATCTTCACTAGGCGCCCATTTGGCAAGAAAAATGAAGCAGTCGCCAAATAACTCGACAGTTCGCCAAAAGGTTCGAATATCGCCCTTATTTCCAGTATGCAACATGCTCAAAAAGGGGCGAATTGGGGGGGAGGAATGAGATCCCGAATAGGTCCGCGCTTCGCATAATGGACTTGTAACCTCGTTGAACATCCATTGGATTAGGCTATCAGTGCTAAAGCAGAAGGGCGGGGAAATTTGGATCGCTCAAGCACATCAGCGATTTGACGAGTGATGAAGGTCTCCTGCCGAATGTTCCAGTATCTCAGCTTAATTTTTGAAGTCCATAAGGCTGACTATGTCGTACTCGCCGAACGGATTCGGTGATCCGCCAATAGCATCTTTCTCTCGCATAATATCTTGCACCTGCAAAATCAACACACATTATTTAAAATACTAATACTTGGGTTGCCTTCCAAGAAGTGTCTTATTTAATGTCGTTGCATGACGCGAAAATGCTCCCAAGCATATTCCAGGTACACCACCTCAATCAGAGAAATTTCTTGACACTTGCCAAAGTATAACTTCAAGCGTTGCCCGTTCACCTTGAATGCAAGTCCTTCTAGACCTTTAATTTCGATGGCACCATTTATGAACACTCATGTCACTCTAAACGACCCTGACCATTTGGACTTGAGCTTTCTCATAAAGAGTCTAAGTCGAGAGTTATATAGTAACACCAGTCTCCCACTCTAAACGCCCTCTTAAGGATTTTAGAATCATGTCATTTCTTCATCTTTTCCCTGTAAAGGGCTGAACTTTCATAAGCCTTGAACTTGAATTCGTCCAACTCATTTAACTGCTCAACTCTCTTTTGAAGTCTTTGTCCAATCCAGATTTAGAGCTTTCAATGCCCATAATGCTTTGTGTTCCAATTTAACTGGTAGATGGCAATATTTACCAAAGACTAGCTGATACAGAGACATATTGATTGGTGTTTTATATGCAGTGCGATACACCCATAGCGCGTCATCAAGCTTTCGAGACCAATCAGTCCTATTAGCATTCACTATCTTGGCCAAGATGCTTTTGATCTCCCGGTTTGACACTTCAACTTGGCTACTCGTTTGGGGATGATACAAAGTTGCTACTTTGTGTTTCACTCCATACCTACTCAATGCGGCTGAAAACCACTTGTTGCAAAAGTGGGATCCCCCGTCACTAATAGTAGCTCGAGGAGTACCAAATCTAGCAAAGATGTAGCGTTTCAGGAATTGAACAACACTTTTCCCTTCATTGTTTAGAAGTGCAATAGCCTCAACCCATTTAGAAACATAATCTACGGCCACCAAAATATACTTATTACCAAACGAACTCACAAATGGGCTCATGAAATCTATTCCCCAAACATCAAATAACTCAACTTCTAAAATGGGCGTAAGTGGCAACTCATGTCTTTTGGATACTCCAGCTTGTTTCTGACATTGAGTGCACTTCTTAACAAACTCATGAGCATCTTTGTAGGGGTATGGCCAGTAGTAGCCACTTTGGAGGACTTTAGCAGATGTAAGTACACCACCATGATGCCCCCCAACTGGTGAAGTATGACAAGCATGGAGAATTTTGATGGCTTCTTCTTCTGGGACACATCTCTTAATGATATGGTCTGCACACTCTCTGACTAAATATGGTTCATCCCAAAAGTACTTCTTAACATTGAACAAGAACCTCTTTTGTTGGTAGAAGTTTAGTTTTTTCGGCATTAATCCACACACTACGTAATTGGCAAAATCAGCATACCAATGAGGTTGTTTGAGAGTCACCGTGAATACCTATTCATTGGGAAAGGAATCATTTATGTCGATCTCTAGCTCATCATTTTCCTTGCCTTCCAATCTTGATAAGTGGTCAGCCACTTAATTTTCACAACCTCTCCTATTTTTTACTTCAAAGTCGAATTCTTGCAATAGTAGCACCCATCTTATTAATCTTGGCATGGCATCCTTCTTTGCCATCAAATAACGCAGTGCAGCATGATCAGTGTGAACAACCACTTTAGTACCTAGAAAGTATGCCCGGAACTTCTCAAATGCATATACTACCGCAAGTAATTCTTGTTCTGTAACTGTATAGTTACATTGAGCACTGTTTAGAGTTTTGCTTGCGTAGTAAATGGGGTGAAATAGTTTGTTGCGTTTTTTCCCTAATACAACACCTAATGCCGTGCCGTTTGCATCACACATCACTTCGAAAGATTCGAACTAGTCGGGACTAATGATAACTGGGGTAGAGACCAATTTTTCTTTCAAGCACTTGAAAGCCACCATGCAAGCATCATCAAAGTGGAATTTCACCTCCTTCTCCAAAAGTTTGCATAGAGGATGTGCAATCTTTGAGAAGTCTTTAATGAATCTCTGGCAAAAACTGGCATGTCCCAGGAAAGTACGAACACCCTTCACCGAAATTGGTGGTGGTAACTTCTCAATTACTTCAATCTTTGCTTTATCAACCTCCAGCCTCGTTTGCGACACCTTGTGACCAAGAACTATACCTTCCTTAACCATGAAGTGGTATTTTTCCCAATTTAGGACCATATTTGTCTCCACACATCTTTGGAGAACTTGTCTTAAGTGTTCTAAACGCTTCAAAAGTGTCACCCACAACCGAGAAGTCATCCATGAATACCTCCGTTGAATCCTCCACCATGTCAGCAAAAATAGATAACATGCAACGTTGAAATATTGCTGGAGCATTACATAACCCGAACGACATCCGTTTGAGGGCAAAAGTTCCATATGGGCAGGTGAAGGTGGTTTTTTCTTGGTCTTCCAGAGCAATGGAGATTTGGTTATAACCGAAATACCCATCCAAGAAGCAATACCAACCTCTCTCTGAAAGTTGATCAAGCATTTGATCCATGAAAGGTATGGGAAAGTGATCATTTTCGGTCTACAAGTTTAACTTCCGGTAATCCATGCATGCTCGCAATCAGGCCACCGGTCTCATTGATACAAGCTCCCCCTTTTCATTTGGGACTACTGTGATGCCTCCCTTTTTCGGTACATAGTGCACCGGACTTACCCATTTTCTATCTGAAATAAGATAGATCACACCTGGATCCAACCACTTTATTATTTTCTTTTTCACCACCTCTTGCATTGGTGGGTTCAATCTCCACTGATGTTCAACACTCAGTTTACAATCACTATCAAGTTGAATTTTGTGAGTGCAAATGCCGGGAAGAATGCCCACTATGTTAACGATAGTCTAATCTATAGCTTTGATATGCCTTATCAACACCTCAAGGAGCAATTTTACCTACCATTCAAGCAAGTCAGTTGCAATGATCACCAGTAAGGTGTTATTTGCCCCCAAGAAATCATATCGGAGATTGGAGGGAAGTACTTTCAACTCCAGATTTGGTGGTTCTTTTGTGAATGGCTTTGCGGGAGGACTTTATCAATTTTTTAGATCAATGCCCAACTTCAATAAAGTCTTTGAATACCCCCATGCCTGAAAGAGCAGCTACTACCTCTTCGTATCCTTGAATTTCGAACTCATCATAGTTAGCAAGCACGACTTCAAGTGGTTCACTCATACACATCAAATGGCTCACACTAGCCACCATCTCATCAATAACATCAATAGTGGAAACCACGTGAATATCACTTGGGTGTTTCATTGACTTACAAACATTAATGGTTACTTCATCTTCGTTCACCCGGAATTCCAGTTCTCCAGTTTCAACATCCACCAACGCTCTCCCGGTTGCCAAGAATGGTTTTCCCAAAATGATGGGAATTTCAGCATCTATCTCACAATCGAGAATGACAAAATCAACCGGGAAAATGAATCGGTCAACCTTTACCGAGATGTCATATGGTATCCCTACATGATGTTTAATTGATCGGTCTGCCATCAAGTATCTCATTGTTGTGGCTTTCGGTTCACCCAACCCAAGTTGTTTATAGATTGCATATGGCATTAGGTTGATGCTTGATCCCAAATCGCATAGGGCTTTAGCAAATTGGAGCATGCCGATGGTGCAAGGAATGGTGAATGCTCCGGGATCTTCTCTCTTTTTTATCAGCTCTTTAGTTATAATTTCACTACAACTATGAGAAACTTCGATTGTCTAAAATTCCAAGCTCATTTTCTTTGTGACTAACTCCTTCATGAACTTGGCATAACCCAGCATTTCCAACAACGCTTCCACTAGAGGGAGATTAATTGATAACCTCTTGAACACCAATAAAAACTTCTTGAACTTCTCATCCTCATTCTTCTTCTTGAGACATTGGGGAAATGGAGGAGATATTTTTGGTAAAGGTTGTTTAACTTTTGGGATTGGGTTGTGTTTCTCCACAACTTTTTGTAGCCATTTGGCAATGCGTTGATGGATGGGTATTTCTTCTTCCTCCATACCTTTTTCTTCTTCATGCATTTGAGCTTCTTCATTGCCCGTTACATCACCTATTGCTACCTTTCCACTACGAATAACCACAACCAGCCCTCTATCATCATCTTCCATTGTCATTTTTTGTTTCAATTGTGCTGAAAGTAAACTCAACTGACCTTCAAGTATCTTGATTGCATCTTCATGAGAGTTTACTTTATTGTTCAATGATGAAAAATCAGCGTTCATCATCCCTTTTAACGAATCATCCAAACCTTCAACTTTATCAAGGATGCGTGACAGCAAATCATTCACTTGGGGACTACTTGCACTCCCTTTCGACTTTGGGCTCTCACTCAATTGAGTGTGGTCCTCTTCATGGTCATCCTCTCTTTTCCAATAATCGCTTTGCTCAGCCCAATCTTAATAGTATCTTTTTTGCTCTTCCACTTTGTGATAGTTTCAACCTTGATTCCTACCATGTTGTAAATAGCGTGGGTGGAAACCATCCTCATATTTCTTGGAATTCCAACCTTGATTCTCCCCTGGCTTTGAATAACCTGAGGAAGAACCCTCCTCAACTCTAAACACTCCACTTGTTCCCTTGGGCTTTCCCACATTCTCCAACATATGCTCTTGTAGTAGCCCCATTTGGGTCAACATCTTCTTGATGTTCTCATCCCTTTCTCTTTCCTTATCAAGTTGTTCTTGTGTCATTCTAAAACAAAAAGGAGAAACCTGATCCTCTTGAGTGTACCAAGCTTGATTTATTTTTATCATGTTATCAAGAAGAAATGAAGCCACCGCAAATGATTGCAACATTATTCCCCCTCGTACCAATTGATCAACTACTCCTTTATTAACCGAATCAAGACTCTGGTAAAAATATTGGAGTAGCAAATCGTTTGGTAGCCCATGAGTTGGGCATTGAAGTAGGAGCTTCTTAAACCTCACCCACGTTTCATGGATGGGTTCACCCTCCCATCGCTTGAAACCTTGAATGTTATCTCTAAGTTTCATCATCCTTGATGGGGGGAAAGAATCTCGCATTGAATGCCATAACCAGCTCCTCCCATGATGTTATGGAATTGCTTGGTAACTCGGCCAACCACTTGCTAGCCTCCCCCGTCAAAGATAGTGGAAATAATCTAAGCCGAATTGACTCTTGTGACACATTCTTAAATGAAAATGGGCTGCACACCTCTATAAAATTTCTTACATGCTCATGCGGATCTTCGTGATCTAGCCCTCCGTATAGTCCCCTCATTCGAAGGAGATGAAGAATTGTGCTGGTGACCTCAAATATTGCATTCCCATCAGTTTGTGGTAGGAAAATTGCACCCATTTCACCAGATTGAGATGGGTTGTAAACACTATTGATATCATCGATACTGTCCCGATGACCTGCTTGGCAACCATCTACCTCTGCCTTACTCATTCTTACTTATAGTCACCCCACTCAACATAAGCACGATGCTATCTAAATCGATTCAACTACAGACGACAAAATCACAAGTCAAATTTTGATAAAAGAACTCTAAACAACGCTACTCCCCAGCAGCGGCGCCATTTTGATTAATGTTTCAAAGACACTTCATCCAATTCTAAGTGTTAACGATCGCTAGTTAGTATATAACCCAACCAATTGAGTTGGGGTCGATCCCATAGAGAGTAGCTTTCTTTTGAATTTAAATACGAAAGTACGATAGTGACCTTTTCATCTGAACAAACATAACACTTAAGAGTTTAACAGTCAAATTTTAGGATATTGTTACCAACCCACGTCCACAATCTATCAAAGAACAATCAGATAACTAGGAAACACTTGGGGGATTGACTAACCAATTGCCAAATTCAACTTAATGGGTGTACATCATTACCGATAATTGCTAACTTGTCGCGGGTAAAATGGACTATAAGTAAGGAAAATTTCTCTCAAACAATTACCTTATTTCCGTTGAGTTCTCTCAAACCTCAACACTATCCTTAAATTGACCAGCCCACGTCCTCAACAAATCCACTCTTCCAAGATGGATACAAAGGCTAGATCTTGGGTTTCACTTTCTCAAGCTGAAACAGTCAAGACCCACTACTAAGGATGCCAAATTACTATGTTGGTTCTGTACCTCTCTCTCGAGCAAGCACAAAACTCTTAAATCAATCACACTAAATATGCAATAATGAAGTTAAACCACCGCAATAATTTAGACCCACTTCAGAATAACACTAAAAATCACTAATCGATAACACCCATTTAGTAAAATGCAGTAATTGATCACATTGTCAGACCCCCAAAGTTAGGGTTTTAGCCAATCATAGTGAAAAGATAACGATCAATACCTGCCACGTTTTTCATAGCTGGGTGAATGAAATTCGAAAGTTAAACTTAACTAAGAGCTTCTCTATTACAAAATCCAAATGGGAAACCTTGCTAAAATCACTTGAAATCCTCAATGGTAGAGTTTTTTTTTGCTCTCAATCTTTTGCTCCTCGCGTTTTTGAATACCTTCTCTCTCATGCAAAAATCAATTTATACAAAATCAAGTGTGACTTTTTGGGGCCAATCGGCAAGGAAAGTGGGGCTTCACCGACCGCTCGGTGACTCGTTGATTAGCCTTTCGTCTCGCCTTCATGCTTCACATCTTCTTCATCCGACCACTATAATTTTAGGCGAGCTAACTCAGGATCGCCGTTTCACTCCGCGATGCGCCCTTCTTTCATTTGTCTCGCCCATCTGTGAATAGCTGGGTTTCCATCAATTCTTTCGGCGACCTGGCCATTTGTCGCCGATGAAATCGGCATTTTGGTGAGTGAGACTGATGTCCGCCAAAGTTAATCCTAATCCAACCTCAGCATTCTGTAACTTTAGGCGGTGGATGGGCATCCTGGCAAGTCGCCGAGTGACATCGGCAATTGTCAGTCTTGTTTTTCCCTAATCTTTTTTGCTCGCGTTGTCTTTGTTGTCCATTTCTGTTCTAGCTTTGTTCTTCAATCCATATATCTGAAAATCAAGGGTTTTGCATCAGTTATTGGCACAAAATAAACATTTGCGGGCACCAAACGGTTGCAAATAAAGCTCCAAATGAGTCCAAATCGTGGACTTATCATTGCTCCATATACACTTCCTCTTGAAGATCACCATGAAGGAATGCATTATTCATTTACAATTGATGTAAAGGCCAATTCTTGGAAGCAGCTAGAGAAATGAATAAGCGGACACAAGTGAGTTTGGCAACCGGAGAGAAGGTGTCT
>JAJOOR010050985.1:0-10009 GCA_036250505.1 Solanum acaule | reverse complement strand
ATATATATATAAATTACTAGGAGTTTTTTATTTGGTTTATTTTAATAAAATCAAACTAAATATTAGCGAAAATAGTTTCTTTACCTATAAGGTAAGAGTAAGATCTGTTACCCTCCAAGATCTCACTTTGTGGGACTATACTGGATAATTGAGTATTTTGCTATTGTTGTTGTTGAAATCCAAACCAAAATCAAATTAAAAAATTATTTATTTAATCGGATTGATTAAATTTTTTATTTGAGTAGGTTATCAAGCAAATCATGAACACCCCTATTCAACTCATGGATACTCAGCTCAATGTAGAATTAAACAACAACAATAAGGATGCAGTTTATATAAAGCTTTTAAAACAATAGATAACATATCAAAGTATTGGAAAATACAATAATATCTCAGTTGTATATAAGAATACAAAATAAACTCTGTTTGGGAGATTCTCCAACCGACAATCATCACTATGAGCTCTGTGATGATACAGCGTCTTGCCCACGCTGCCAGAACTGTTCTATAACTTGCCGGGATATAGAACGTCTTAGCTAAGTGGATCCACTGGTCTATGCTAAAAGCATTAAGGAATCATCTAAAAAGTATGACCCTTTCTACCCACGTTGGCTACATGGTTTATGGAGACTTGAGTTATTATGAACTCGTCCCCATATCGATACTCAATACTACTCCCAAAATATACTCAGCTCATATGTTTAAAAACTTTCTTTGTGGTTTGAGGTTATTACTCAAAATCTATCTCTTAAAAGAGATTGAACTCAAAACTACTCATGAAAACTCATTTGAAAATCGGTGTTTCCTCTTATCTTAAATGTGAAAACATTTACTCTTTGGGAATACATAGTCCCCATATAAAATTTGAAAGAAATGAACTCGGCTCTATTCTTCCTCAATCACAATGCTTAAGTCTTAAAACAAGTTTAAAAGATTTGTAAAAGACTTCTTAAAATGACTCAAAGAACCCTCAAGACTTGACTCTTAACTCTACCTTGAATTTGAATTATGAATTCAAGGTTATGATTTGTGATAGGAAGAATATTGTGATGATTAGGAGTGTTTTTAGATAGTTAAACAGGAGAAACGATAAAGAAATCATTGTCTAGGAACAAGTCCGCGACGCGGAGATACATTTTAATAGTTGGTCGCGAAATAAATTTTGAGGCAGTGGGGTACGCAACCTCTTTGCGATGCAGAGAAAAAATTTGTGCATAGGGAGAGCAGGTCCACGACGCGGAGTGGAGTGCCAGATTCGCCCGACTTTTTTTTTCTTCGTTTTCTAACCCCCAATTCGCCTAAATTTGATTATTTTCTCAATTCTTCTTTAGATTTAGATATCTAGTACATGTACACAAGAATCTACTCATAAACAACTCTAAAATCGACATGATTTCATCAAGAACTCAATAATCCCATCCTAACTCAAGAACGAAAGCCAATTTCAAGAACACAATTCAAGATCATCAACTTCCAACTTTCTAAAACGAATTTTGCTAAAATAAACATGATTGGCGCGTGGGTGAACGAACCCAACGCTATGAAAGTCGCACATACCTCTTTAGGGATCAACCCTTGGCGAAATCCACCACGAAATCTTCTGATCTTGACGAAACCTTGACCTTTTCTCCTCTTTCAATTCTCTCAAAGCCCTAACGTGATTTTGGAATGCGCGCATAAATTGAACTAACTCAGTTTAGAACCCAAATAAATTTCTAAAAATGAAATAAATTAATTGGGTAATGAAAAGACCAAAATACCCCTAAAAATCTAGTTGACTTTCCTTATACAGACATCCCGACTTTAAACGAACATATCTCCCTCATACGATATCAAAAATTAGCAAACTCAGTGGCGTTGGTAAGATAATTCAAAGACCTTTCATTTGATATCATATAGCCCACCTAAATCATCTTGTACTGAAAGTTATGATCATTTGAAGTTGACCCCAAACTCATACTTAACACAACTTTGCCAAATTTCAGATTTTCATTCTTTCCAAAAATGGTTCTTTCTAATTCTAGCTCTTTCACATAGCGGGTGTTACAATATCTCTCCCTTGGGAACATTCATCCTCGAATGATATTACTCTTAGTAGGCTAAGTGTGTAACATCTAACATTCAACTCAAACACCCAACAAGCAAAGCTAACACATTTAGTATATCTATTAAAGAGTACTAAGAAGAAAATTACTACCTTGATCTGGAATGTCTCTGGAATCAAAGAGATGTGGGTATCTATTCTTCAGGTCCTCCTCAGCTTCCCAAATAGCTTCCTCAAAAAATTGATTTCTCCACAGAACTTTGACTGATGCTACTTTCTTGGTTCTCACTTGCGAACCTAGCGATCTAGAATCTGAACAAGAATCTCCTCATAAGACAAGTTATCATTAATACTAATATTTTCAGTAGGTATGATAAGTGAAGGATCGCCCATACACTTTTTCAACATAGAAATGTGAAACATTGGACGAACTGCTGGTAACTCTTGTGGTAGCTCCAACTCATAAGCTACATTACCAATCCTCTTAGCTATTCTGTAAAGTCCAATATACCGGGGACTAAGTTTCCCCTTCTTTCCAAATCTCATAACACCCTTCATGGGTGAAACCTTCAAGTATACCCAATCATCTACTTCAAACTCTAAGTCCCTTCTCCTAACATTAGTGTAGGATTTCTGACGACTCTGGGCTGTTTTCAACCATTCTTGAATAACTCTCACTTTCTCCATAGCTTGATGAACTTAGTCTGGTCCTATCAACCCAACTTCAAACCATCCAATATGAGATCTACATCGTATCCTATAAAGAGCCTCATACATAGCCATTTGGATGCTAGAGTGGTAACTATTGTTATAAGCAGACTCAATGAGAGGTAGGTGATCATCCCAATTACCCTTGAAATCGATCACAAAAGTCCTCAACATATCTTCTAAAGTCTGAATGGTGCGCTCTGCTTGACCATCAGTCTGAGGATGAAAAGCAGTACTCAAGTTCACCTTTAAACCCAAACCTTTCTATAAAGACTTTTAGAATTATCCAGTAAATTGTGCACCTCTATCTAAAATAATCGATATTGGAACTCCATGAAGTCTAACTACCTCTTGAAGATATAACTTGGCATAATCCTCTGTTGAATGGGTAGTCTTTACCGACAAAAAGTGGGTTGATTTACTCATTTGATCTACAATCACCCAAATGGAATCATGCTTCATGCGAGACCATGGTAAACCTGTAATAAAATCCATATTGATCATCTCCCACTTCCATTCCGGAATCTCTATAGTCTGAGCCATACCACCAGACCTTTGGTTCTCTACCTTAACTTGCTGACAATTCGGGCACTCAGCAACAAACTTTGCAATACCCTTCTTCATACTATTCCACCAATATACTTCTCTCAAGTCACGATACATCTTTGTGGAACCCGAATGGATAAAATATCTGGAGCTATGAGCTTCCTCCATGAACCTCTCTTGGAGTTCATCCATCCTGGGTACACACAATCTACCTTGATACCTCAATACACCATCTCCCTCTTGTTCAAAAGCAATCATTTTTTTCTTATGAACATTTTCCTTTAATTCAAGAAAAATAGGATCTTGGTCTTGTTCCTCTTTTACTTCAGACACTAATGATGATTCAGCCCCATTCATCACCACTACTCCTCCTTCGGTGGAATCCATTAGCCGAACTCTTAATCGTGTATGTCTATGCACATATTTCTCTAACTCTCTCTTTTCTTCCTCAACATGGGTGGTACTACCCTAGACAACCTGCTTAAAGCATCAACAACCACATTAGCCTTACCTGGGTGATATAGAATACTTATGTCATAATCCTTGAGTAACTCTAACCACCTCCTCTGTCTGAAATTAAGCTTTTTCTAACTAAACACATACTTAAGACTCTTGTGATCAGTGAACACATCTACGAACACCATAAAGATAGTGACGCCATATTTTCAAGGTGAATACTACGGCAGCCAACTCTAGATCATGGGTTGGGTAATTCTTTTTGTGAACCTTAAGCTGTCATGCGGCATAAGCTATAACTTTACCATTCTACATCAATACACAACCCAATCCAACTCTGGACGCACCACAGTATACCACAAAACCTTGTGTACCTTCTGGTAAGGTCAATACTAGGGCAGTAATCAACCTAGTTTTCAATTCCTGAAAGCTTTTCTCACAAGCTTCAGACCATTGAAACTTTAATATTTTCTGAGTCAAGTTAGTCAAAGGATATGAAATATGAGAACCCCTCAACGAACCTTCTATAATATTCAGTTAACCCCAAGAACTTCCTAATATCAGTTGGAGATGTCGATCTAGGCCCATTCTGCATTGCCTCTATCTTCGGAGTATCAACTTAATTCCATCACTGGAGACAATGTGGCCTAAGAATGCCACAGACTCAAGCCAGAACTCACATTTAGAGAATTTAGCATACAACTATTTGTCCTTGAGAGTTTGGAGAACTATTCTGAGATGGCTAGCATGATCTTCCTCATTTCTCGAATAGATTAGAATGTCATCAATGAATACAATAACAAACATATCTAAATAAGTCTTGAATACTCTATTCATAAGGTCCATGAACGTTGCAGACACATTAGTCAAACCAAACAACATGATCAAAAACTCATAATGACCATAATGGGTCCTGAATGTTGTCTTAGGAATATCAATTTCTCTTACTCTCAACTAATGATAGCCATATCTAAGGTCTATCTTAGAAATTCAAGTAGCACCCTAAAGTTGATAAAAAAGATCATCAATTCTCGGAAGAGGATACTTATTCTTGATAGTAACCTTGTTCAACTGACGGTAATCTATGCACATTCTAAGATAACCATCTTTCTTCCTCAAAAATAAGACCGGAATGCACCAAGGTGAGACAATAGATCGAATAAAACCCTTCTCAAGGAGATCTTTCACCTTCTCTTTGAACTGTTAAAACTCTGCTGGTGCCATTCTATATGAAAAAATAGATATAGGAAGACTATCGGGAAGAATATCTATACCGAAGTCTATTTCTCTCTCAAGAGGGACTCCGAGAATATCGTCTGGAAAGACCTCTGGAAACTCACTCACAACTGTAACTGACTGAATAGGATGTGTCTCAAAACTAGAGTCATTAACTCAGACAAATTGATAAACACACCCCTTCGAAACTAACTTTCTCGCCTTAAGGTATGAAATAAAATGACCCTTAGGCACTACTGAACTACTCCTCCACTCTATAATGATCTCATTAGCAAACTGAAACTTAACAACTCGAGTTCTACAATCGACTGAGGCATATCAGGCATGAAGCCAATCCATACACAGAATGACATCAAAAGCTACCATGTCTAACTCAACTAAATCAGCCATGGTGCTCTTGTGATTGACGGAAATGGTACAATCACGATGGACTCTCTCAGCTAGAACAGATTCACCAACAAGTGTAGAAACACTGAACGGCTCAAGAAGATTCTCAGGAAGAACATCAAAATTCATTGCAACATGTGGAGTCACAAAAGATAGAATAGCTCCTGGATCTAGCAAAGCATAAATATCAAAGGTAAAGACTTTGATCATACCAGTGACAACATCTGGAGAGTTCTCTTGTTCTTGGCGACTAATGATAGCATAAATACGATTTGTTCCTCCGCCTGCCCCTGAAGTAACTCCTCTAGATGCAAATCAGTCTAGTGGAACAACTGAAGAAGATTGGGCTCTATTGCCCCTATTTCCACTGCCATGCTTATTCTTAGGACACTCTTTCATGAAGTGACCCTCTTAACCACACTTCAAACAACCAGTAGAGCCATCGCAGCACGTTCCTCGGTGGTTCCTACCACACTTAGCACATGTAGGAGCCCAATTACCTTCTAGTGCCATACTAACTTGAGACTATGCAGGTCTAGCTCTGAAATTCTATGAATTCTGGTTATTGAACTCACATTTGTTCCTTGGTGCAGGTGCACTAGCAGATGATAGAGCAGGTCCCTTTTGCTTATGTTGGAAAGATGACCGATTGGCATTACTCTTCTGTTGTCCGCACTCATTTCTTGTCTTAGCCTTCTTATTTCTAAACTATTCTTTATCCCTCAGTTTGTCCTTCTCAATCTGTTACGCATGGATCATTAGCCTTGCTATGTCCATATCTCCTATCAGCATAGCTGCCTTGCCTTCCTTACTTGACAGACAAGACAACCCAATAACGAACAAACTCATCCTGCTTCTCATGTCAGCAACCATCTCCGAAGCATAGCGGAAAAGTTGGGTGAACTTCAGACTGTACTCATGAACACTCATAGATTCCTGCTTAAGAGTGAGGAATTCTCGTACCTTTGCTTCTTTCAGCTCACAGGGAAAGAAACGCCCCAAGAAGACCTCATCAAACATAGCCCAGCTCATAAGTGGTTCACCTTCAGCTCTATTCTCTTCTCATTGATCAAACCAGATTCTAGCGACACCCTTCATTGTATGTAGCTAATTCCCCTCTCTCAACATCAGTAATGTGCATCACCTCAAACACTTTTTACAGTTCCTCTACAAAGTTTTTCGGATCCTGAGTGACACTTGAACCAGTGAAACTTGGAGGATTCATCCTTAAGAACTAACGGATCCTTGAAGTATTAGTCAGATCTTGTCGAACTCCTCTTTTCTACCCAACCTGGTTAGTCAGCGCTTGACTCGGCATTCAGATAGCTTCCCAAAATTCAGCATTAGTGACCTCTCATTAGGGTTGCACTTCTGGTGTATTAGGTACCCCTTGTTCCTCGACATTCCTCCTAGCAGGACGACCTCTAACAACTCTTCGTAGAGACATGATCTGAAAGACACGCGCAAGCATGAATTAGAAGAAATTTTTTAGAGATAAACTCTATCACACAAAATGAGTATGAAAAACATGAGATAGTTCATAAATGTCGAATATAGATTTGACGCGCTTCACACCGATAACTAGGACTCTACATATACGGCTTCATAGACTCCCTAGGACCCTTGAACTCTGGCCTTTGATACCAATTTTGTCACACCCTGGGCCTACACCCTAGGGGGGACTAACACTCGAGAACCATTGCTGGCCCCAAGTGAACCCTTGACCTAGCTTACTACTCAACGAAAGACATTACTCAACAAAGATAAGTTCATGAAATAAACAAAATGTTATAAAAGAAAACATTCAACTGGCCAATAAGGTAACTCAAGTCTTATAATCAAAACAACTGAAATATCAAGACTAATGAACTAATAACTATTTGTCTATGAAGCCTCTAATACTAAGAGGGATGTCGAGAAAAGACCCCCAATCATCCTAACAACTGAAATGATAAAGCAATAATAAAGGGATCCTCCAGAAAGTAAGGAGGCTCACCAAATGACTCTGAAATGCTCAACTGGATCAACGAAGCACTGCATGCTCATCTTGATTACCTGTAACTGCATCATAAAATAGACAGGCCAAATGGCGTCAGTACATGGAATGTACAAGCATGCGAGGGGAAAACTAAACAACACATAGGCTTGAAATAGAATATGAAAAAACACTTACCTCAACTTTTCTCAACTCATGGATACACAGCTCAATGCAGAAATAAACAACAATAAGGATGCATTTTATAAAAAGCATTTAAAACAGTAGATAACATCTCAAAATATTGGAAAATACAATAATATCTCAGTTGTATATAAGAACACAAAATAAACTATGTTTGGGAGATTCTCTAATTGACAACCATCATTATGAGCTCTGTGATGATACATCATCTCGCTCACGCTGCTAGAACTGTCCTATAACTTGCTGGGATATAGAACGTCTCAGCTAAGTGGATCCACTAATTTATGCTAAAGGCATTAAGGAATCATCTAAAAAGTATGACCCTTTCTACCCACGTTGGCTACATAGTTTATGGAGTCTTGAGTTATTATTAACTCGTCCCCATATCGATGCCCAATACTACTCCCAAAATATACTCAGCTCATATGTTTAAAAACATAACTCTTTCTCTTTGGTTTGAGGTTATTACTCAAAATCTATCTCTTAAAAGAGATTGAACTCAAAACTACTCATGAAAACTCATTTGGAAAACGGTGTTTCCTTTTATCTTAAATGTGAAAAAATTTACTCTTTGGGAATACATAGTCCCCATATAAAATTTTAAAGAAATGAACTCGGCTCTACTCTTTCTCAATCTCAATGCTTAAGTCTTAAAACAAGTTTAAAAGATTTGTAAAAGACTTCTGAAAATGACTCGAAGAACCCTCAAGACTTGACTCTTAACTCTACCTTGAATTTGAATTATGAATTCAAGGTTGTGATTTATTATAGGAAGTATATCGTGATGATTAGAGATGTTTAGATAGTTAAACAGGACAAACGATCAAGAAATCAGTGTCTGGGAGCAAGTACGCGACTCGGAGATGCATTTTGCTATTTGGTCATGAAATAAATTTTGAGGCAGTGGTCTACGACCTTTCCGTGACACGGGGAAAAATTTTGTGCATAGGGAGAGCATGTCCATGACGCGGTGTGGAGTGCCAGATTCGTCCGACTTTTTCCTTCTTTATTTTCTAACCCCCAATTCGCCTAAATTTGATTATTTTCTCAATTCCTCTTTAGATTTAGATACCAGTACATGTACACAAGAATCTACTCATAATCAGCTCTAAAATTGACACGATTTCATCAATAACTCAACAATCCCATTCTAACTCAAGAACGAAAGCCAAATTTAAGAACACAATTCAAGATCATCAACTTCCAACTTTCTAGAACGAATTTCGCTGAAATAAACATGATTGGCGCGTGGTTGAATGAACTTAACGCTATGAAGGTCTCACATACCTCTTTAGGGATCAATCCTTGGCGAAATCCACCATGAAATCTTATGATCTTGACGAAACCTTGACCTTTTCTCCTATTTTCTCCTCTTTCTCTTCTCTCAAAGCCCTAGCATGAATTTGGAATGCGTACACTGAACTAACTCAAGTTAGACCACAAATAAGTTTCTAAAAATGAAATAAATTAATTGGGTAATGAAAAGACCAAAACACCCCTAAAAATCCGGTTGACTTTCCTTATCCAGACAGCCCGACTTCAAACGGGCATATCTCCCTCATACAATCTCGAAAATTAACAAACTCGGTGACGTTGGAAAGATAATTCAAAGACCTTTCATTTGATAACTTATAGCCCACCTAACTCGTCCTGTTCTAAAAGTTATAATCGTTTGAAGTTGACCCCAAACCCATACTTAACATAACTTTGCCAAATTTTAGATTTTCATTCTTTCCAAAAATGGTTCTTTCTAATTAAAGCTCTTCCACATAGCAGGGTGTTACAATATCTCCTCCATGGGAACATTCGTCCTCGAATGAGATTACTCTTAGTAGGCTAACGGTGTAACATCTAACATTCAACTCAAACACCCAAAAAGCAAATCTAATACATTTAGTATATCAATTAAAGAGTACTAAGAAGAGAATTAGTACCTTAATCTGGAATGTCTCCGTACTCAAAGAGATGTGGGTATCTCTTCTTCTTGTCCTCATCATCTTCCCAAGTAGCTTCCTCAACAAACTGATTTCTCAACAGAACTTTGACTGATGCTACTTACTTGGTTCTCAACTTGTGAACCTGGCAGTCTAGAATCTGAACGGAAATCTCCTCATAAGACAAGTTATCCTTAATACCAACATTTTAGTAGGTATGATAAGTGAAGGATCACCTATACACTTTTTCAACATAGAAATGTGAAACATTGGATGAACTATTGCAACTCTTGTGGAAGCTTCAACTCATAAGCTACATCACCAATCCTCTTGGAACCAATATATCGGGGACTGAGTTTCCTCTTCTTACAAAATCTCATAATACCCTTCATGGGTGAAACCTTCAAAAATACCCAATCATCTACTTCAAACTCTAAGTCCCTTCTCCTAACATTAGTGTAGGATTTTTGACGACTCTGGGTTGATTTCAACCTTTCTTGAATAACTCTCACTTTCTCC
>JAJOOR010050938.1:0-10604 GCA_036250505.1 Solanum acaule | reverse complement strand
TATATGTTTGGGTTGATGGTGATTCATGGTCCTTGAAGGGAAAAGATATGAGGGTTTGTACATTTTTATGAGAATTGTGTATGAACTTATGAGTCACTTAGAAAGTGATGATCGTATGATTATTGTGTAAATGTTGTATTGTTGAAAGGTCATTCTCCCCTACCTTACACATGACTATGTATGATATGTTTATGAATATGATAGTATTGTTGTGTTGAATGAAAGGCTATTCTCATGAACACACTATGAATATGATGTGAAAGGTTTACTCACATGTTGATGATTCTAAGATTGAAAGGGCATTCTCACCTAATAAATCTATGAGCTACTATGATACCATGTTGGTTTGAGTGTCTAGTGCATTCTTTCATGAACATTAACTTAAGGAAAGACTTAATATGAAGTTAAAGGTAATTGTGCATAGCACTGAGTGGATATGGGTATGGGATGGGTTCCTTCATGCTAGTAGTTCGGGTTCTTAATATAGTTGTCTCATGAGATGGAAACCTTCACGTTAGTAGTCCCGGTTTCTAGTAGCCATCTCTCTATCCCATAACTATGTGCCCACATAGGTCTTTAGCTAGTGGATCCACCTAAAAGGTAATATGTTAGTTCTACCTTAGGCAAGAAGGACACCTCTTTTGGGTGTGGGGGTTAGATACCGAATTCCATGTAGCTCACTGGTCTAGGTTGGTTAAGTCTATAATCCCCTATATGATAAGAATATGAATATGACAAGAATATGAACTATAACTATGGCTTCTGAAGAGGTACTACTTAGTATGAGTGGGGGTATGGGTCTTCATTTGTGCATTGCACAAGTTGGCTTCAAGGGTGGTTGTGGTAATGTTCTCTTATGCTATGATGACTTATGAATTATGCATGTATGATATGTATGGTTGTTAAGGATGACTTTACTTGCTACAAGTTATGAATATGAATATTTCATTGTCTATGAATGTTGCAAATGATGAGGTCATGTTAAGATATGTATGATGTTGGTGATCTAAAAGTGGTACTTGGCATTTGGTAGGGTTATGGGATCTTTCCTTTTCATTGCACTAGTACAGCTTTAGGTTGCTTATGATATGGTTTGGCTTATGTTTCTTCACAATTGTGCATAATGGCTTTTAAACGTTGATAAATGCATGGTTTCAACTAAATGTCCCTTTTATGCATGTTTTAAGGATTTTCTATGCATGGCTTCCATACTTAGTACATTAATTGTGCTAATCTATAGTTTCTATCTTTTCTGTAAGTATAGGTTCCGGTCGTTGAGGTTGCCTCTCTTTTGTTGAAGGCTTGAATCAATTCTCTCCTTGCCTTGGTGAGTCCTCATGGTTCGAGGACAAGAGACAGTTTTTCTAGTTTCCTTTCATATGTTCAACTTAGAGACTTTATTGTAAAAGGCTATGTCCTTTTTTGGAATTCTATTGTAGTAGATGGTTCATTGAGATAATGTTAGACTCTTATTTTTAGATATATAAGAGAGGACTTAGATTGTAAAAGTTTCAAATTTTCTGCGTCATTTCTATGACCTATGTGTATGATGATGCTAAGGGCTTATATAAGACCTCTTCGGGGTCGAGTATTCCATGTTATGTATAGGGGGTACCCCTGGGTCGTGACACGAACCTTCTCAATAACTTCATAAATGGATTCGGGACCATTAAGAGCAATTTCTCCTACCTCAAAACAACCAACCGGAGACCTACATCTCCTACAATACAAGGATTCAAAGGGAGCCATACCAATACTAGAATGATAAGTATTACTGTAGGCAAACTCTATCAATGGTAAGTGGTCATCCCAATTACCTTTAAAATCTATCACGCATGCCCTTAACATGTCCTCTAAGGTTTGAATGGTGCGTTCAGCTTGACCATCCGTTTGGGGATGAAAAGCCGTGCTAAGCTTGACTTTTGTACCAAGCCATTTTTGGAATGACTTCCAAAAGTGTGAAGTAAATTAAGTAACCCGATCCGAAAATCATGGATAAAGGAACTCCATGTAACTTCACTATCTCCCTTATATATAAGTTGGCATAGACTTCCACTGAGTGAGAAACCTTGACGGGAATAAAGTGGGCTGATTTTGTCATCCTATCTATAATGACCCAAATGGAATCATGTTGCCTTTGGGCACGAGGCAAACCCACAACAAAATCCATATTCACCTCTTCCCACTTCCAAGTGGGAATTGGTATATCTTGCAAAAAGCCTCCCGGCCATTGATGCTCAACCTTAACTTGTTTACAATTAGGACATCTGGCTACAAATCCCGCAATATCCTTTTTCATATTGTTCCACCAATAGACTTCCTGTAGATCACGGTACATCTTGGTGCCTCCCGGATGAATGGATGAATAGAGTACTGAGAACT
Source organism: Solanum acaule (assembly GCA_036250505.1). Classification (NCBI taxonomy): domain Eukaryota; kingdom Viridiplantae; phylum Streptophyta; class Magnoliopsida; order Solanales; family Solanaceae; genus Solanum; species Solanum acaule. Next base: position 8,222 of record JAJOOR010050938.1, on the reverse strand, counting down.
ATGAGCCTCCTCTAAAATTTACTCTCTCAAACCATTAACATCTGGAACACATCATCGACCTTGGTACCTAAGTACCCCATCTCCCCCTTGGGATAAAGCCTCAATGGATTTCTTGAGTACTGACTCTTTCAACTCAACCAATAAAGGATCAAGATCTTGTTTAGATTTCACCTCCACCACAAAGGACGATTCTGAGCCATTATGAAACATGAAACCACCCTTGGTGGAATCCACTAGTTGGACACCTAGCCGGGCGAATATATGCACCTCTCTAACCAATTCTTTCTTTTCATTTTCTACATGAGCCACATCAAGTATGGATAATGTACTAAGTGCATCTGTTACAACATTAACTTTGACGGGGTGGTAACAGACACTCATTTCATAATCCTTCAAAAGTTCTAACCACCATCTTTGTCGGAGATTCAAGTCTTTTTGACTAAACACATATGGAAGACTCTTTTAATCGGTGAAAACATCCATATGGACCCCATACAAGTAATGTCTCCATATATTCAAAGCAAACACAACCGCCGCTAATTCAAGATCATGGTCGGATAATTCTTCTCATGCACTTTAAGTTGCCTTGAAGCATAGACAATTACCTTACCATGTTGCATGAACACACATCCCAACCCCACTCTAGAGGTGTTATAATATACCACAAAACCATCAGTACCATCTGGTAAGGTCAACACTGGAGCAGAAGTAAGTCCATCTTTCAACTCTAGGAAACTTTTCTCACAAGCCTCCGACCACTCAAACAAAGCTTTCTTTTGAGTCAAAGCCGTCCATGGGAGACGCAATGGAGGAAAACCCCTCAACAAAACTCTTATAGTAACCGGCCAAACCCAAAAAAGCTTCTAATGTCAGAAAGATTTAGAGGTCTAGGCCAACTCTTGACCACATCTATCTTCTTAAGATCTACCTCAATACACTCACTTTACACAATATGAACAAGGAATGCTACGGACCTTAACCAAAATTCACACTTGCTAAACTTTGCAAATAGTTGGTCCTTAAGAACTTGCAAGACAATGCTCAAATGGTCCACATGTTCATTCTCACTCCTTGAGTAGATCAATATATCATCAATAAGCATTATCACAAACATATCAAGGTATTGTCTAAACACCATATTCATCAAATCTATAAATGCGGCCAGGAAATTTTTCAACCCAAATGACATAACCACAAATTCATAGTGACCATACCAGGTCCTAAAAGCCATTTTAGGAATATCAACCCCTCTCACCCTTAATTGGTGATAACCCGAACGAAGATCAATTTTGGAGAAATATCTATCCCCTTGAAGTTGATCAAGCAAATTATTAATTCTAGGAAGGGGATATTTACTGTTGATGGTCACTTTTTTCAATTGACAATAGTCAATACACATTCTAAGAGACCCATCCTTACTCCTAAAAAACAACACCGGAGCACCCCATGGAGAGATACCCAGACGAATAAAGCCTTTATCTAGCAAATCCTTTAATTTCTCCTTCAACTATTTCAACTCGGCCGGATCCATTCTATAAGGAGGAATGGAGATAGGTTGTGTATCCGGTAAAAGGTAAATGCCAAAATCTATTTCTTGTTTGGGAGTAATACCGGGCAAATCATTGGGGAAAACTTCCAGAATCTCATTCACTACCGAAACCGACTCTATAGAATGGGTTTTAGACTGAATAGCTATCACCCTTACTAGATGGTAAAGACACCCTTTGGAGATTGTTTTCCTAGCTTTAAGATAAGAAACAAATTGACCTCTAGGAATAATATTTCCCCCCTTCCACTCTAAAATAGGCTCATTCGGAAATTTAAATGTGCCCACCCGAGTCCTATAATCTATAGAGGCATAACATGCATGCAGCCAATCCATACCCAAAATCACATCAAAGTCTAACATGTCTAATTCTACCAAATCCACCAAGGTATCTTTAAGGGACAAAGAAATGGGACAACTTCTATAGACTATTTTAACAACCACTGAGTCACCAACCGGGGTAGAGACCGAAAAATGCTCTATTAACACTTCGTGGAGCATTTCAAACTTCATGGCCACAAAAGGTGTCACAAATGACAAAATGGAACCGGGATCTGACAAGGCATATACATCAACAGAAAAGACTTTTAACATACCGGTCACCATATCCGGGGAGCTTTTGTAACACCCCGGAAATCTAATGACCTAAGCTAGAGCCTAACATGTAGTCTAGTAGCCAAATGAAGTTAAAAACGTAAGACTAAAGTCCTAAAATAACTTCCCTGATGTAATACTAGGGTTATAGTGCCTAAAATTCTAGGAATGACCCCCAAGGGTCCTTGAGGAGGACCCAAGGGAAGGTCCAAAAGCAATCAAAAATAGCTTGAGGCCACAATTGGCCACCTACGAGCCGTGGGTGGAACCACACTTCGTGGTTGGGAGGCGTGGGTTGAGACTTAGTCTCCCCAAGCTTCTCCCCCAAAATCACCCTCTCTGAACCAAACCACAACCATGCAGGATGGGGCCGTGGTCCCATCCATGATATGTGGATGGGGGCCGTGGAACACCACCTGCAAAAGCTGGTTTGGGTTCGCCATAGGTGGTGTTTTCGTTATTTTAAGTATATTAAAGTAATTTTAACTATTAAAAAACCCTTTTAACTCTCATAACTCACAAACTCAAAACTCAACCAACTTCCCTCCCAAAAACATTCTTTCTCTAAACTCCATTGGACAACAAAGAACAAGGTCAAGATTAGGGTTCAAGCTCCTAGATTTTCACTCCAATTTCATGGGAAAACATCAATTAAGTTATGGGAACCTTGATTCATGGAACACTTTTCTCCATGAAGCCCTTCAACTCTTGCTTTCGAAATTGGTAACTTGTTCAAAAACTAGGGTTTTTTTATGGCCATGGGTTCTTCCTAAAAATTATTTTATTATGTTAATTGCATTATATTATTTCTGATTTGATGTTTAATGGTGATTTTTGTTGTAAAATTCCCCACGAATCCATGAACTATCCCATGACCCCAATTTCATGAATTGTGATGGGTGTATTGATGCGAGATGACTACTATGAATTGTATCTATGTTAATCTATTTATTGAATCTTATTTTATTCATTCCTATTGTAGTATCTTTAGGTGTAATTGTGAGACATGATTCATGACCTTGAAAGGGGTAAATTGCTAGGGTTTGTACATATTGATGAAAGTTGTGTATACCCAATGATTCACTTAGAAAGTAAATCTCCTATGACTAATGTGTAAAGTATGGTACTGTTGAAAGGTTGTTCTTCCCTTACCCTTACACTTGATGATGTTGATTGAAAGTCTATTCTCATGAAAGCACTATGAATGTAATGTGACAGTTCTACTCACATACTAATGTTGATTCTAAGGTTAAAAGTACATTCTCACCTTTAATGAATCTATGGGCTATTTTGATGAATTGTATTGAATGAAGGATAGAGCATTCCTTCACACATGTAAATGCAATTCAAGAATTAATTATGTATAATTTGGGAAATAATGTTTAGCACCAAGTCGATAGGGAAAATGAGGAAAAGGCCCTTCCATCAATGCAATAGGACGGGTCATCTAAAGTGAACTCATGACATGGAAGACCCTCCACCAATGCCATAGGGAGGGTTTCTAGAAGCAATCTCCCTATCCCATAGTTTGCCTATTGATTTGGTGGATCCACCTAATAGCTAATACATTTAGTTCTACCTTAGGCAAGTTGGACACCTTCTTTTGGTGTGGGGTTACATGACACCGGATTCCATGTAGCTCACATGGTCTATGTCAGTTATGGCTATTCTTCTATCAATAATAAGATAATTAATGAGACATGAACTAAACTATGACTTTTTGGTGAGTTTACTTAGTAGGAGTGGGGGTATGGGACTTCACTTTTACATTGCACAAGTAGACTTAGTAGGATGTTATGGGATGGTTCCTTTATGTTATGTTGAGATATGAATGTATGCATGTATGTCGAATGGATAGTTAATATGAATGACTTTCCTTATGTTCAAGTAATGTACATGACTAGTTCCTTATTTATGACTATTGATGGCGATAAGGTCTAAAGGTGATATGTATGATTAAGGTAGCTTCAAAAGAGTACTTAGTAAGGTTGGTATTATGGGATGCCAACCATACATTGCACAAGTGTTCTTTAGGGGTTGCTAAGGTAATGGATTTACTATGTAATGAGCATAAATGTGATTATGGCTTGTGTTGTACATGGAATATCCATGTTGGTTTCCAAACTTGACAAATCTATACTTTTCAACTAAAATGTCCTTTTGATCATATTTCAAGGATTTTATGCATGTCTCCATACATACTACATATTTGTGCTAACCCCTTCTTCTTCTACATTTTGATAAGTGTAGGTTCTGACTAGGTGATATACACTCTTTTTCTGTAAGAAGACTTGGATTGCTTATCTCCAAGTTGTGGTGAGTCCTCAAGTTCGAGGACAGATTATCCATTTCTTATTTCCTATTGTACTTCTTATATTGAGACTTTATTGGTGTAATGGGCCAAGTCCCCAAACTTTGTATTCCTATGTTTTAGATGGTGTATGAGACAAAGTCTAGATTCCTATGATTTTTCCTTTATGAAAAATGAAGTTGGACTTCTATTGTAAAAGTTTTAAATTTTTCCACATTATTTTTATGTTTTATGTTATGATGATTCTAGAGGCTTGTATGAGATGGTTTTTCTTTTGAGCATTAGAGTTGGAACCGCTTCGAGGACTTTTTTATCTTCCCTCCCCTTAACCTTGAGCATAGGACAATCTCTCATTGATGAGTCTGAGATTTGGACTCATTAGGGATTTGTTTATATAGATTTAGTGTCCTCAAATTCTTAATTTGTGCCGATAACAAATGTAAAATACTTGATTTTCAGGAATATGGATTGAGGAAAAAAGGAAGGACACTAATTGGCAAAAAGAAACAAAATTGGCTGAAGAAATGTAGAAGGGCGAGCCTAAGGATTGGCAACAGCACTCAGGGGCTTTCGTAGCACATTTTTGGCGACTATAAATAAGATTTTGAACATTTAGTCTCGAATCAAGTAATCTTTTGAGAAATAATCTTCTTAATTTTTAGACATTTGAGGCAGTTTTCTCTAGTTTTCTTTAGCTCTAAAGGATTGAAGAAATTCACTTTTGAGAAATTGGAAGTGGGTCTTTGAAATTCATCAAATTCGAGCATTTTAAAGACGAAATTACTCTTACCCAGTTGATGGATAATAAATTTGGTAACTGTTTTTACCTTTTTATAATGTGTAGCTTAAACCCCAAATTCTTGGGGTGTGATCATGTGATTATGGGCAGATTTAGCTTATGGGTATTGCTGATTTTTATTTCAAATGATATTTAAAAGTGAGTTTAATCATTAATTATGGTTTAATTTAAGAAATGTAGTTGCAAATGCAGCTCTATGTTTGTAATCTTGGCTTGCTCGAGAGAGATGTTTTAGAACTATGGTTTTTGATTGATGGTTTGTGGGTATTTGGTTGATCTGAGTTTAGCTCGAGAGAGTAAATCCTAAACAGAATCTCACACATTTATCTTGAAAGAGTGAATGGATTAAGGTGTGGGCTGCTCTTAATTTGCATGCTTGTTGATGTTCAAAAGAAATCACTTGATTTAGGGTAATTGTTCGAGAGAAAATTACCTCCCTTATAGTCCAGCCTACTCACTAATATCTAGCTATTTACTAATAGTTGCAATCACCCATATGTCTATATTTGCCTATAATCAATCACATACCAAAAATCCGTCTCATTATTGTTAATTCTTATTGTTTAAGACTGTTGTATTTGATAATTAAAACCAAAACCCCCCATCTGACATTCATGTTACCCCTTTACTTGATTATGTTTTTAATCGATAATTTATATTCCTATGGCTGATTAGATCACTTTAGTCCTAAGGCCACACTAAATCTAGACAACACTTATAAAGTGTTGCCAAAAATATTTTTGGGTACACTTTTAAAGTGTAGCTTTAGTTTTTAGATTTTGGCAACAATAATATTGACAACACTTGTAAAACGTGCTCTTTAATAGTATAGGCTACACTTTATAAATGTTGATAAATTATGATATAATTGACAACACCTATTTACACATATGACTGCACTTTTAAGCATGCTATTTTTATAGTTCTAAAAACAACACTTTATAAGTGTGACCTTACATGTTTCCTAAAATATTTCCAATTTTTTCACTAAATTATTACATTCCCTCCTAAATATTTTACTCTCCCTCCAATTTCTGATTGTCCAATAAAAACAACACTCATAAAAGATGTTGTTTGCCCCAAATAAAAAAACTAATATGTACGTATCATTGTTGTTCATAAACTTTCTCCACATACATAGCTTCGCCAGAGTCTCCTAATTGCATGTCTTTGCCAGAATCAATACACTAAGAAACTGCCCAAATCACATACATAACTTTGAAGATTTTGTTCATAAACTTTCTCGTCGGCCTCTACAAACAATTCCTATATGCAGGTATCATTTTCACAAACCCTTTACTGATCTGTTCTACTTTTTGCTTTATGGGGTTTTTAATTTTTTTGTTATTTTGATTTTTTGATGGAATTTGAAGTTTGTTAGGGTTTTTTATAAGGTGAATTTAAGATTTGAACTGGGAACTGGGAATAGGTAATCTAATGTGCTGGGGAATTGTAGAATAGTAGTCAATTTGCCTTTATTTAAGGGATTAATGGGGTGGTATTAAGATGGAATTTAAAGTAAGTTCGGCTTTTATGAGCTAAATCTGTTAGTGGGACAATGAATTAGTCACTGTACATTTCTCTCTTCTTTGATGATGGATGGTGAGTTTCCTACTTCTTCTACCCCTTCGTTTGGGAAAATGGAGAAACAGTTCGAAGAATTCTGACATCATTCGAGGAGTTGGGGAGTCTACTGAAGTGGATATGGCCTGTGGTGACTGAGATAGATTCGGTCACTCGACTCATATATGCCAACCTTCTTCTCGTTCAGATGATTACCTTCTCATTTTATGCGTTTTTAAAATATTAGATGCAATTTTAGATCTAAATAATATTCACATTTTTTAGAATTTTGATTTCATTATGTTACATAGAGTTTAAGCTTTTGTCAATTTAAGGTTGCAAGGTATTCTGGAGTGGTACTGTAAATTGAGTTTTGAAAGGTTTCTTCTTCATTTTGTTTTCTTTTAGATTATCTATGACTATGTATGAGTAAGTTGTTGTTTAGGTTAAGGTAGCATGTACATCAGGAGCAAGCCAATATTGAAATATTTATCTAAAAGTTTGGATTTGAGGAAAGAGAGAGGCTTTTTTTCGAAGCGCTGGCTCGAAAGGAAGCTAAAGAGGTAGAAGAAGAAGAGCTAAGGGGAGTGGAATATGAGGAAGAAAAGGGGAAACAAAACCAGGTACACATAATTGGCGCCAAATGTACTTCCACATCCTCTTCTCTTTGTTTACATAGGACTAAACTTTGAGTTATGTGGGTTGTGTATAATGTATTTACTTTATTGGTTGTAGCTGCTTATTTATGGGGTTAAATTTAAGGTTAATGGATGTTTGTACAATAGAAATTGTGTGACGTGAAATAAAATTGAGGAAGTTATGAAAGAAGTCAGAAGTTTACTAGCATTTTTTGGTTATAAAAGCTAATTTTAAGTGATTGACCCTCCGAATCCTAGTATGTCAGTCAATTCTAAAACAAACAAAGAGAATATTGCATTTTTGAGGATTCTGATAGACTTTTTAGCAGTTGGTGACACTGTGGTGGATGCTTTCTAGAGACGTAAAAGCATGTCTTGGTTTGACAATGATCACAATGCAGAGAGAATACACATAGGAGTTGGTCAGTGGAGACAAATGGTCAAACAAACTATTCCAATTTAGTTCCATATTTTGAATATGTCTACATAACGGAGTGGAAAATATAGCATATCATGTGCTTCTTTGACTACAAAAAATAGTTTGTGTTTTCCAGATTATTGATCTCAGTCTGCAGCTTACAATTGTTTCAAGTAGATGGCAGTGGTTTTAGTGTCACACTTTTTGTATCTTAAGTTAAACCTCTAAAACTGTATTACCATTATCTAGGAGAGGATATACCTATTTGCATAACTGACATAAAGGGACTTTTTGGAGCTTAGTTCCTCACCTAATTACTAATTTGCTTATATTTAATAAGCTTCACTATAATT
>JAJOOR010050887.1:0-11093 GCA_036250505.1 Solanum acaule | reverse complement strand
CCCCCCCCCCCCCCCGCCCCCACTACCATAGGTCATCCCCGTCAATTTTTTTTTTTAGAAAAAAAATTGTTTTTGAAAAATATTTCAAATTTAAAAGTTTTTCATTTTTAAGTCACATCCCCCGCCACCCCACCCAGGTCATTCCCATAAAAAAAAATTAAGAAAAAATTGTTTTGGGAAACTATTTCAAATTTAAATTTTTTTCATTTTTTACTCCAACTCCACCCCTACCCCTCCCCGCCACCCCCACGCAGGGCATTCCCGTCAAAAAAAAATTTAAGAAAAAATTGTTTTTGAAAAAAATTTCAAATTTTAAAAAAAAATTCATTTGTTACACCAACCCCAGCCCTACCCCCACCCAGGCCACCCCATCAACAAACAAAATTAAAAAAAATTGTTTTTGAAAAATAACTTCAAATTTTAAAAGTTTCATGTTTTACGCCACCCCTTACCCTCAAGCCCCCCCCCTCCCCCCCGCGCGACCCTTTCCAAATTTTTTTTTAAAATAAATTGTTTTTGAAAGAAAAATTTCATGGGTCAAATCACAAGGTCGGATTTTTGAATGGTCATCGAGGTCGGGCTTGATTTCGGATCAAAAATTAATTTCTTAAAGAGTAATTTTTGGTCTCAAGTCAAAAATAAAAGATATTTTCTGAAAAACATTTTCTACTTGCCAACCAAAAATGAGAAAATAAGTAAAAAATCCACTTGTTTTCGAAGAAAACATTTTCCTTCATACCAAACACACCCTAAATCATTTTACTCTTTATACATGCCATCCTCCAATCAAAAAAATATTCAACCCTTTTCCATTTCAATGTTTGAGATTTTTTTTCTTTATATTGGGTTAAGTTCTTGTGATAGAAGAAACAATTTAAAAGTAAAAATATAATTATATCTAGTAAGCATTATGTCATGATGCCAAAACTGTCATTTGATTATCTGTACAGTATGAAGAAATTAATATTTTAATATTATTTTCTGAAAATGTGTTGTCGATATCAGTTCAGATTTTTGAATTAAAATCTGTTACACTAGTTTACTCCAATAAATTAACTTAGCATTTATAGCAATTTTAGAAATATGAAATTGGGGGTAATGCTGCTGAGATTGACACTTAAGCCACTTGGACAAAACATTAGTCCTCTATATGATTACTGTTCTGCAACTATAATCATTTTGCAAAACTGCAATATTATCAAGAATAATTCATGAATTTATAGTTGCAGAATAGTAACCAAAGGCCATTTTCCAGAATTAATTCCTCTAAGTCATATCCAAGTAAAAGTATTTGTTTGTAATGTTATTTTCACAATATTTTTATCTAAGTGTATGATAGCACCAAAGAGTAGTTTTAAAATGCTAAATGTTGTGGGAGGTGGGACGAAGCATTTGGCATCTAAAACATCTTTTCATGCTTCATGGAGCCTGTATAATTTAAAATGAAAAAAAAATTAAAGATAAACTATTTAGATATGTTTTCTCTGCGTGTATGAAAGTTAATTTTGACTTATGATTTGTAACCTCTCCTTAAACTCTTCAAAGGTTCTATGTATGTCTTATAATTTAAATATAAGACATAATTACATGCTGAAGCAGGCTATTCATATGGATTTTTGTATAATACTTTCCTGTTCATTGCTAGTATTTGTGGAGAGAAAATAAAAAGCTTACTCAATACATGATATCTTACAGTATTCGCACATCAATGTGACATTACAGAGCAGTTCTTTTAGTCTTCTCTCTTCAGTCTAATGCCAGTGGGGGATACTACATATACTTAGTAACTGGGTTAACTAGACAAAATTTTAGTTATCTGTACTAGGATTTGAAAAAAAAAATCAGCAGTTAGACGTCAGGAGTGCCTTTGCATGCATGTATACCAAGTATAGGTAATATAATATCTTTCAATTTAGCGGCTGGAGCTCTTTTTCATCTGTCATAGTTTCAACGCTTCCAAGAGGATCATATGGGGTAGGAGTTTGTCTTCGTCTCCAAATAAACCATCCCAGGGAAGCTGATAATCCTAGTATCAAGATAACCAAAACTACTAACACCACAACCAGGTAACTTTGTTGCCATCGCGTCCTAAATCATTGTAATACAATCATATCAAATCAACAACTTTGTATCATATGAACCCATCATTAATATCAGATGTTCACAATGCACACTTTAGCACCATACCTTTACCCAGTCCAGAAAATAAAAAAGATAGCCCATTAAAGAACAAAACCAATAACAATAATATGTTAAGAGAATCTCCAAAGGACATGGATGTACATAAAACAAGCACATACACGGTCCTAAATGATGCTTACTACTGGTGTAATTCAAAAATCGGAGCACGTTTTGAGGATTTCCTAAATAAATTAGCCACACCCAAAACACAAGTTATATGTGATTAAAAGAAAAATCACCACCTACCTATCATTATACTTGAAAGCAGTTGACCCATGCCATCCAATGCAAGAATAGCTCTCCACAATTTCAGAAACTTGATATATAAATGTATTTTTTGGCTAGATAAAAAGATGAAACTTTTTGAGTACTATATATCAGAAACACAAGCAAGTTTTTCCAGAACTCCACTGTGGTGATTTGTTTTGCCTTTTGAATTCAGAAGGCATATTTTTTGACAAATCGGGATAATTTCATTAATGATGCACTGAAATGATGCTAACAATATATACAGCATAGCTATGCAATAGTTAAGAAGCTGCAAAGAATAGGTTTTGCTTATACCTTTTCGGTAAGGGTTCAATGTCCCGTTTGACTAATTTGTAGCTTCCAAATGCATCTGGAAGATGACGACGATCACCAGCTAATCGGCTTGTTATTTCCTGCAAATAGATATGTATTAAGCAAAAGGTCTTCGATTCAAGATATAGTCCTTACACATTCTAAAGTTGAGAGTTACCATTGCAGTGGTATGTGACATGTAATCAGCAAATCCTGCAGGAAAGATGGCCCATCTAATGAGGGAATCATTTCCTTTTGTTGAAAAGTTCATCAAGTGAACCTGCAAGGTATCATAAGTGACATCATCACATTGAACAAAATTAACACACTAGTTCAGTTCAATAACTTAAAAAGAGGGGATGTTCAATTTTAGATGACATCAGCCTCGGACAACTCCGGGTCATGCAAAAAAAAAAAAAAAGAGAAGTTGCAAAAGTAATTTGGGTTATGCAAAATTGTCATTATTAAAACAATCTACCTGTGAAACGTAAACATCCAACTCTTGTGCAATGAAATGGGCAAGTTCTGGAACACGAGGCTTCAATTCCGAGTAATCAATGCTCAGTGACATATCAAATGATATTAGCCTAATTTTGATCCCCCTGCCAAGTGAGATAAAAGATGAAGGTGATAACAATCAAAAGTATCTGCACCGGAAATAACTTGGTTTAGTACTCACTGACTATTGCACAGGACCCCTCCTAAATATGAGGGAAAAGGTGTAATTTGATGGGAAAAAGTGCCAGTACATGTCAACTTGCTATGCATCTAGTAAATTGTTCCCAATTTATGGGAAAAAGTCAAATTATAAGAGGGGTATGCCAAGACGATGATCAAAATGAGGACACCATCTTCTCTGTTTCTGGCAAAGAAGTAGAGAGAAGAATATGAGGGCTCATATGGTTGGTGTTGTAGATTGGATCAACCAGTTGCAACTACAGAAATAGTAGCAATATCGCCAGAGAAAAAATGGAGGGTCACAGCATGCGTCAAAATGTTTCTTCTTGGAGAAGCCACGGAGAGTCCCTGAAGGTGGGCAGAAGTGGCTAGCAGAGTATTCTCTTCTGCTGGAACAATGGTTATTGAAGGCTCACTTGAAGCATACTTAAACCTCAAAGTTGGGCTTTAGTCCAAGAACCAAGTGTATGCCTCACATATGCACTCTGCTGTTAATGGGGTAGCAACAACAACATACCAAGTGAAATCCCACAAGTGGGGTCTGGGGAGGGTCCAGTTTAAGCCTTACCACTACCTCGTGGAGATAGAGAGGCTGTTTCTAGAAGACCCGGCTCAAGTGTAACAATTTCAGGTGTAAAGAAGAAGAAAACAATGACGAAAACATTACAACTAACAGGAGAATCAATGTAAAGCTTACAAGAAAAGAATATGAACAACAACAGAATAGTGCAGTAGCCGAAACACAATAAACAAATGAAGATAGATATCAAAAACTAGAACTAACAAGAATATGGCTGTTACAACGATAGACATCAACAAGCTTGAACCCTCAAAAGCAAGGCAATGTTAATGGGGTAGCACTAAACAAATAAATATAGTTGGCAAAGAATGTCACAATTATTAAGAAAACAATATTTTATGGATAAGTATCATCTCAGTCTCGCCTGCTGCATCTTTTCCTCTACGGAGGCTACTTCCACCTTTCTCCGAACATCTTTATTTCTGACCATATCTCTCGTAGTAAACCCACACATCCATCTCAATATCCTCATTTCCATAACTTTCATCTTCTGGACATGAGAGTTCTTGACTGGCAACACTCTACCCCATATAACAAAGTCGGTAACCACTACTCTGTAGAACTTACCTTTAATTTTTAGTGGCATCTTCTTATCACAAAAGACACCAGATGCTAGCCTCCATCGTATCCATAAAAAATTAATTTCCTAAATGCTTCAGCTATGCAGGAGGAAATTTTGCACCAAAAAAGTACAAAAGTTCTTAATTTCAACCTTTAAGGTCTTAAGACAGCAAACTCTCATACATGTCATTTGTCAAAGTTAAACCAGTCATTTGGCTCGAGACAAAACATAATTATCACCCTCGATTGCAACACTTACAATCACCATTTTTTTCCCCTTTTCTGTGACAAGTCAAATTTTGCATTGATATACACCTAGATGGTTTTGACTGACAAAATTGTTGCAGTACGGTTACACCTCCCAAAAATCTAACCATCTTTGCAACAAGGAATTTCCTGTCTACACCAAATCAGTAAATGAACAAAGTGAAAGCTCTTGACAAATAACAAGGAATTATCAATTGAGAGGGTATTGAAGATGGTTGCATAATGTAACACATGCTATCTTGCAGTAACTATTGTACTCCATCAAACTGTAATTTCCGTCAATAAAGAATGTTTACTTGGGTCAAAAAAGGTTAAGACACTTATATTCTAGCAGGTACCTCCCAGGAAGTTTGGAGCGCTAAGGAAATAGATGAATACAAGACATTAATAAAACAATACAGAAACTCATGCTCAAATGTCATTCTGAAAGCTGATATTTGTAAATACAGGAACATTCATGACCAAAACAAAAGGGAACATATGAAATCTTGAAAGGTGACCTAATCTTAGGTAACATAGAAAAAAACTAACATGGTACAATTATAAGTTTGATTCTCCATTTTTACTATTAAAAAGAAAATCAGAAACCCTATTAGATTCAAAAGTTAGGGGAAAAAGATCTGAATCGCCCTAGTGCAATTACTTAAATAAAGCCAGACCCACTGCAAAACTGGATAAAAGCATGACATAAAAGATATTAGCCTGGAGAACAGTTTCTTACCAGGTGCATAATATTCTGAAAGTACACTAGGTGCCAGTGCTGGAGTCATATGTGCAGTGGAGTTTGTGTTGTCCATACCCGAGGGCAGTGATGGAGGTGGAGGTGAGGAAGATACATTAAGTGTGTCCCATAACTTAGAACAATTAGTTTTCCAAAAACTTTCATTTTCACGATCGTAGCTTACAAGAGTGTTGCAGACAATAATTCCTAGTGCAATATAAGCAAAAAGCACACATGTTAAAGTCTTAAAGATTATATAACTAAGAAGATTTTGGCGGAAGAACTTTTCCAAGATGCTAAAGATATATATCCTTAATAAAAATAAAGGGATTTACAAACCTCCAAGAAGAGTAGTTGGGCCCTTCCCATTCTGGAAAATTCCAAAGCAGTAGGCCCCACGCACCTTTGAGTGCTACAACCATGAAGTTATAGCATTTACAATACAATTAAGAGAAGGGGAAAAATTAGTCAATGTAGAAACACACAACGAAAATGGAGTTACAGCCACTTATCAAAAATTTGGAGCGACTAGGAGAGATGAAGCCAAAAGGAGATACAAATTGTAAAGGCAAGGTTATGTAAATAAGATGTCTACCCTGAATAAGTAGTTTTTAGGTGTGAGAGATAGTTTCTTTCCATTGCTTAATATCATGTCAATAGATGGAAATAATTTTAAAAGTTGTGACACGTCACTGAAATATATAAAACCCTTAGTACAACTTGTGACATCAAAAATAAAATAAAAGAAAAAATAATGATATAACATTTTTGTACTAATTTATTACCTTCCAGCACCAGAAAAGCATATAGCTTTATAGTTTGGGTCAGGCCCTTCGATCTCTCTTAAGGAATGAAGTTCTTTCATGACCTAAAATAATATTTTCAGCACTTCAATTCAGAAAGAAAATAAATTGTCTTTACTACAAAGTTCGACAATGCATCCACCACCCATTGGTAGTACATTGTTAGGAGTCCATAACTCCACTTTTTACATTTACACGAAAGTAACAAATCGAATAAGAATAATGAGGAACTAAAATAATCAAAGATTTTGAGTACTTTCAAGTATATATTTAAAGAAGGTTTTCAAAAGTTCTTTCTTGTGAGCTAATTGGAAGAAAAAGTTGCATGTTACGGGGAAAAAACAACTACAATAAGTAGTTACAAACATAAATTAAGACCTATAAGATGCTGCACCGCAAGAAAAATTAAATGGATAAATGAGTTTTCTGAATTTTAGGATCACAAAACTCCTTGATGCTTTATTTTCCCCTTCAAAGTTATGTCATAAACATTGAAGCCTTAGCCTAATACTTGTGTAACTATGAGGCTTTAGTTTGAATCCCACGTATTAACTGGTATACACTAACTATGCTAACCTTATTCAGGCTATTATGCAATTGTTTGTTCCACCAATCATGGTGTAACTTGTACTCAAGCAAAGTTGACACGAAAAAGGACATCAACAATCATAAAGGCATTAAGCATAAACACGTCATTCAAATGAAACTCAGCTTTCACGGATTTGATTTCTTCACCCCACTCTTCAAGCCACAAGCATGCAATATTTCACCACTACTTGTCTCTGGCAGAGTGCATCATGAAATGATAGATGTAATAGCATGTAATTTGAAAAACATACAACACTCTTGAAGGCCACAAATGCAGCTTCTGGAAGGTAAACGTATGTGGTACCACTATCAAGCACAGTCCCATGTTTTCCATCAAAAATCTGTGGATTAAGATTCAGTGCCTTCCCAGCGACATGTATCCCCTTCAGCTCAATATTGTAATATGGAATGTTGCCATTCGAGACTAGAGTAAATGCATAAGATTTATCAAGTGTATTTGTTATAACACCTAAATTCCCGTCTTTAAGACAATTATATAAAATACATACCTGCGTTGCGTAGAGGATCTGAATGGGTAAAAACCATCTCAGAAGGAGGGTTTATTCCTCCAAGAACCATTGCACCACCACCGAAATCCATTCCGCCATAACACAAGGAGAAGGAATCACTAATCACATGTTTCTCGACAAGTTGATCCACTATACTTAGATCCCCTCGACCTAAGCCCAATATACCATCAGCGTGTTGGCTGTAAAGATCACCAGCTTCCAGATTTTCACATCCAAAAACAACTCGCTGGGGTGCCAACTCACTTTGGTTCCCAAAGGACACAATGTCCTCTCCAAACACTCCACTACTAGAGCTCATCTCAGCATATTGCCTTTAATAAATACATTGCTCTCTCTCATTGTTGTAGGTACAATCAACATTGCACTTCACAGGTTGATAGGTACTTGACATTCCTGGCTGAACTTAGGATCCTAATTCAAAGAACAACAATGAAAGAAGTGCCACTAATCAAAACAGGGAAATAATATCTGATCCAATCTATGGTAAATTAATCATGTATCAACAAGATAGAGGCAACATATTGGCTAAAAGGTCAAGATTTTCTCAACAACAAAAAAAACACTGTAACAAGTGCCAAATGGCTATATACTTAAGAGCAAGCACCAGTTACTGTACACTTCACAATAACAAGAAAAATATCTAAGGACATGATACTACTATCACGAAAGAAATAACTCTTTATGGTAGAGGAGCATATCCCCGCGACAAAGAGAAGCCTAGAAAAATAAAATATTATGATGGTAAGGTATTATGATGAGCAAAAGCACTAAGAACCTGCTATAAGATCTACAGGCTGTGTAGGAGGCTAAGAGTCTAGTGGAGCATTTTCATCATTTACAATAGACTGCCTACAACAAGAAAATAGCATATGAATAGACCTACATTTAAGGCTAGTTACATTTTCTTTTTGCCGTTAAATATTTTAAAGTTTCCTTTCTAACCAAACAGTGCACCAAATGGCGGTGAACTTACTTTAAGATTGTTTTCTTCTTCTTAGGCGCAGATCCACTTGAAGAAATGTGGGGCACGTGAACCCATTCTCCTAGCAACTAAAATGGGATCGACCTGATAACTTTGTTCAGATTTTGCCATATAGTGCAGTAGGCACCCATGTTCATAATTTGCATTTGGTGTGAGTTCGAGCCCCTGTAGCCCACTTTAGTATTAACTTTTTAGTTCTCTTCTTTTTTTCTCTATTAGTATTTTTTCTATTACTCTCTTTTGCCATATCTATATTTTTTTTAATTATTTTCTTTTTCTCTCCTTTACTGCTTAATTTCCAAGGTTTCATGTCAAACAAAAAATTAAGGATTTGAAGTCTAATTGATGTTCATCAACCTAGAAAAGGTTTATGACAAAGTCCCCCGCGAGATTCTATAGAGGTGCTTGGAGGCTAGAGATGTACCTGAGGCATACACTAGGGTGATCAAGAACATGTATGATGGAGCCAAGACCCAATAAAGATGGTGGAAGGAGACTCGGAGCGCTTCTCAGTTTAAGGGGGTTGTACCAAGGATCAACCCTAGGCCCATTTTAGTTTGCCTTGTGATAGATGCATCGACATATCACATTCAACACGAGGTGTTATGGTGTATGTTATTTTCAAATGACATAGTTTTGATTGACGAGACTCGTAGTGGCATTAACGCTATGTTGGAGGTTTGGAGACATACCCTGAAATATAAAGGGTTTAGGTTGAGCAGGACCAATAAAAAATACTTGGAGTGCATGTTCATTGAAGTAAAGCATGAGCCTGACATGGAGTGAGCCTTGAGAAATAGGTTATCAAAAATAAAGGAAGTTTCAAGTCTCTTCAATCTATTATTTAGGAAAATGGGGAGATTGATGAGGATATCACTCCCCATATTGGTGCAAGGTGGATGAAATAGAGGCTCGCATCTGGAGTCTTGTGTGATAAGAATATGCCACCAAAACTTGAAAGGCAAGTTCTACAGAGTGGTGGTTAGACCAACTATGTTGTATGGGGAAAAATGTTGGCCAATTAAGAACTCTCACGTGCAAAAGATAAAAGTGACAGAGATGAGAAAGTTGTGATGGATGTGTGGGCATACTAGAAGAGATAGGATTTGAAATGAGGATATCCAAGAAAAGGTGAGAGTGGCTCGGTAAAAGACAAGATGCGGGAAGTGAGGTGAGATGGTTCAGGCATTGATAAGAAAATGCACCAATGCCCCTGTGCAAAGGTGTGAGAGGTTGGCTATGGATGGCTTTAAGAGAAGTAAAGGTAGAACAAAAAAGTATTAAGGAAAGGTGATTAGACAAGACATGACACAGTTTTAGCTTATCGAGGCCATAACCTTTAGATAAAAGGTTGTGGAGGATAAGAATTAGGGTAGAAGGTTAATAGGTAAGAGTGCATTGTCTTGCTATTCATTCGTACTAATAGCCATAGTATTACTCTAGTAGTTTTGTATCCTTTAAATAGTGTTACTATCTGTTGTTTCTTGTACTTCGACTATGTATAGTTTTGTTGTAGTATTGTTTTGTTACTATCTGTTGTTTAGTTACTATGTGTTGTTTCTTGTACTTCCATTATCTCTTTTTATGGATTGTTTTTCTTGAGCTGAAAGTCTATCGAGAACAGCCTCTCCCTACCTCTTAGGTAGAGGTAAGGTTTCATACACTCTACCCCTCCCCTGATCACACTTTATGAGAATACATTGGGTAAGTTGTTGTTTAAATAATGCATGCAACTATAAATTTAAGTTATACGAGCATAAATATATTTATCTCAATCAATATTTGTCTCTAAGTTTTAAGTATAAATAAAGGTTCTTTTATGGTAAGTAATTTCCATATAAAGAATTAGCCATATGTGTAAGGCTTTTTGATATTTTTGTGTTTTTTCTTGCACTAAAACTTGTACAGGTTTCAGTTTATACGATATTAAATTGTCATTAACATTCGATTTTCAGTCTTTATTTTGAATCGTGATGGTAAAAATTGAATTGTAATGCTAATGAAAACATAAATTTAAATTAACAGAGTATAGTTTATCTCATTAGATAATGTGTGAAACTAATAATAAGTCATAAAACACGTACATGAAATTCTTTCACATTCATTTGACATTATTACAAACATCGATTTTACATTAAAGTAAATGGTTCCCATGATCTTACAATATATTTTTTTTTATTTATTTAAATTTTGGACCAGCAGTCCTTTTATTGATTATCCACTAAAACCCAAAATACAACATAGGCGGAAGGCCCAAAATAGGAAATAAAATTAGACTATGACAAAGTGCTTATTATCCCCCATTCCTAAAGCATTTTCCTACTTCCTCTCAACTGTGCTCCGCCGTAACCAATTTCCCAGCTCCCTTCTCCCTCTCTTTGCTCTTGCTTCGCATCATGAAGATGAAATTCCTACAACCATAGAGTGGGGGAACTTCTATCAGCTCACAAGGTAAGTCAATACTAATTTCGCCCATTTTCTACCTCTTGTGACTTCCTTTTCCATTTTGTAGTTGCGAATTCCAGTGGATGTTTGAACTACATGGATGATTTTTTATTGGGTTGACCCAAGGAGCTCCTTCTGAAGGCTTGAGTCACCTGCTGAAACGAGTCAGTGCTGCATCTAAAAACTGGGTTTGACA
>JAJOOR010050875.1:0-10140 GCA_036250505.1 Solanum acaule | reverse complement strand
TTGAGTAATTATCTCAAACCAAAGAAAGAAGTTTGTTTTAAAAACATATGAGCTAAGTATATTTTGGGAGTAGTATTGAGCACCGATATGGGGATGCGAGTTCATATTAACTCAAGTCTCCATAAACCATGTAGCCATCATGGCTAGTAAATGATCGTGCTTTTTAGATGACTCCTTAAGATGCTTTTAGCATAGACTAGGGATCCACTTAGTTAAGGCATTCTATATGACGGCAAAGTATAGAACAATTCTGGCAGCGTGGGCGAGACGCTGTATCACCACTTAGGCTCATAGTGGTGGTTGTCGGTTAGAGCATCTCCCACATAAACTATATTACTTTATTATATGAGTAAATTTAAGTTTGTTATTGCATTTTCTTTAACAAACTAAGTTCTTTTCCATTGTTTTACAACCTTTTCATATATTGCATGTGTTTTATTGCTTTATATTGAGTTAAGTTAATTCATGAGTTGAGCAGAGCCAAGATAAGTGTTCATTTCAAATTCTTTTCAAGCCTATGTTATGTTTAGCATTCCAACTCGCATACTCGTACATTCAATGTACTGATGCCAGTTGGCCTGCATCGTCTTATGATGCAGACACATGTAACTAGGATCATCATCACGCAGTGCCTGGTTGATCCAGTTGAGCACTCAGAGTCAGTTGGTGAGCCTCCTTACATTCCAGAGGACCCTTTTTACTTTGCTTTCAGTATTTCATTGTTAGGATGATCGGGGGTCTTGTCCCGACATCCCTCTTTGTTTTAGAGGCTTCATAGACAGTTATACAGATAGTATAGTTCTTTAGTCTTATTTATTTCAGTTGTATACATTTAAGACTTGAGTTGCCATTTTGGCCAAGTTATTATCTTTTAAGTTATTGCATGAGTTATATTTCTTATGTTTAAGTCTTCCGCTGAGTGAGTAAGCCAGACCAAGGGTTCGCTTGGGGCCAACAATGATTCACGAGTGCCAGCCACGTCCGGGGTGTAGGCTCGGGGTGTGACATGACTAGAGTAAGATAAGATTTATTTGGGCTATTTTTGCTTTATATAATTGCATAAGCTGAATTTTACCAACTATATAGGTCTAGCAATCAAAAATAAGGAATTTAGGAGCATGAGCTAAAAGCTAGTATAGGTATTAAGAAAATAAACAATGACATGAACTTAGATGTGGGTACCATAGGCATGAAGTAAGAATAGTTCTACTATGCCTTAAGTGATACGACTGCTAACATTTAAACTTATCAACACTTTACAACTACGCTTCTTATATTTAATGTTACCTTTCATCAGTTGTAACTATAACCCTCATAAGGATATATGTGTCTACTTTTATTCGAGTTTGAGTCTTACTACATGCTCGCACCATGTTTAAGCCTAATTTGGAGTTACAATGAACATACTAATTCTATATTTCTATAGGAAATTTCATCCCAAGAATCTTACCATACCCATCAACTAACCACGAGTTCAAATCAAGAAGCTACAAGTGTATAATGCATTCATCCATATGTTATCAACATATTATTCAAGCCTATCACTACAACCATTTCATGGAATTTAAGGTAACCAACTTATCTAATAGTCTCTAGCTTTTCTAACGTCTTTACAAGCTGAAATTTTCAAGGATTACTACCAAGAGACACACCAAGACTTTTCATTTAACTATTTTATACAATAGATCTTTGATTTCCATCAAATTTTATAACCTTAGATAAATTAAACATACCCAATCTTCCCAATAAGAGAAAACTACTACCTTCTCATCTAAAACCATCATTCAACTTTTATCAACACCACTATCACATTATTGGAAGGGTTACTAAAGGACTAAAGTATGAGTATCTATAATAAGGTAGATGTTGTCAAATCACAACTTATACTTATCATAACTTTGACACTCATAAATGGGGAACCTGAAGAGAAAAGTGTAATAAGCACGAGTATTTCATGTACTTGAAGCATTAAATGTACATAGAGGCTTTCTAAGCGTAGAAAATTTTACAACTATCTATCATTACCATGGGTAAATACAGGTAAGGTAAAGACCAACAAAATCATGGGTACGAGTTATTTAAAAAAATATGCACCAAAACATACTTAACGTATTGTGATTTCACTAGTCATCAAGAATGTATAATGAGTACATAGGACAGAAAATATTAAGAAATCATGGTCTCATGCATCGCGAGTTTTATATCATAGAGTTATAAGTCATAGATTCATAGAGTAATATAGGGTCATTGTTATGAAGCTATTCATTTCTATTCTAGAATATGAGCAAGGATAGAAATCTGTATGAGGTGCATGAGTATGGGTAACGGGCATGCTGCTAAGACGCAATAGATGAGTAGAGTGTCATAATGGTTGAAATCTGAAGAATGCTCTAGAGTAAAAATGATTTGCTATCTCATCATAACTCCTTTTGAAATGCATCACAATCTAATTCATAAGACTTGAATTGGTACTTCTCCCTATCATCTCCCCCTTAGATCAAGCTCGACATTCAAAGTCTATGAGCCTATTCCATATCCTCTAAACTCAACAATAATATACACATGCATACTTAACATATTGAGACAATCTATATTTAGAAGTTACTAGCTTTATATATGGTATTTCTTTCAGAGATACCACTCTTAACTTCTTCGAACTTGTATAATTATCATCATATAATAATTGAAACTATTACTAGCAAACATAACCAATTTTCTTAGCACCTCATAATCTAATCTTGCTTGTTATTCTACTAATATACCACCTCTAAGTTCATATTTCTCCGAATGATCAATAAAGAATAAAGCTTTCCTAAGAATGCAACACTATCTACCTCTAAATCTTTGATTCTACTCTTAAGAACACCACATAAGACATGCTATTCTTAGCCTCCTCCACACCTAGATACTCCAACATACTAATTAGTAATATATATATAACACTTTAATAACCCTAGAATATCATGTAGCCACGTATTACCTTAAGTTCACTTCTATCAATCTAATGCTTAAGGATCTCTTATATCTAGTGACTTAGTCACCATTCATCGTCTAACCTATAAATCAAATCTATATAATACTTGAACCATCACCCTTACTGACAATTCATAAACATAAATTCTTACATATGTTATTTCAAGTCTACAAGATCAATTCAATAAAATAAGCATAACTAACCCCAAACTATCCTTTATATCCACCTTGGTGATCATTCACATTTCAAATGTAGCATGAACCGAACATGCATAAGAATCCAACTTTACATACTATTCTGGCTTAAGAGCTACTAGATAAATAAATAACTTGAGAAACACTAGTCCACCAAAGTTTCTTACTAATAAAAGCCGATCTTAATCTTATAGTCCATCTAATTATAATACATTAGCATATCCTTCTTTCACAAATGATTACTACCTATCCATTCCTACATCCAAACTCTATTCATAGCTTTATGAGCACAAAGTGGTTCCTTTTAAGAATCACAAACTAAAGTCTTGAGCTATCACTTTAACCACCTTATACTTTCATTTAACCTGAATCATAAACTCATTTCCTAGTTCAATCATAATCTAAGTCACATTAATCAATTAATTCTTTTCTACCTTCTTCTGTAAGATCTTCCATAAGATCTACATTAACTTACTATTTCTTAGTTAAAACCTGAAGACATATCACCTCAATTCTAACTTAATGGATATCTATCTATCTATCTATCTATCTATCTATCTATCTATCTATCTATCTATCTATCTATCTATCTATCTATCTATCTATCTATCTATCTATCTATCTATATATATGTATATACTACACCTTGATAATTCATCATCCCCACCATTTTGGATACTATACTTCCAGATTCACACATACAATTTTGGGTCATTCCACTAATAAATTATTACATCCTTAATTATACTATATTTCGGGTGCCAATAATGTCCAAGAATCTGGACACCTACTTTTTCCTTTTATAGATGTTCTATGTAACAAAGAGTTATAGAAGGTTCTAGATGCATATCATAATTTTACTCAACAACACGATTTACATAAATAAGAATGTAACATTTTGAATCGATGGGCTAAAGCATACTATTGGGCTCATCTCAAGCCCTTTCTATGGTCTTCAAAATTCTTATAGTTCTATTTGAGAACACCTTTTCAGTAAGAATCAAGATTTATGACTTCTATCTTCTCGAAGATGAGGAATAGTTAGACAAATTGGAGAAATGCCCGAATTTGCATACATTTCTTAGGGGATAGCTTTGTTCATGATCTAGAGTAAAAATTAGAGAAACATGTCCTTAACATCAGGTAGCCCCCCTCAAGAAGTGTGACGTGCTTCACACCCATAAAAAGAATTCTACTAGATGCGGCTTTTCTGACATCCTAGGACACTTGAACCCTATGCTGTGATACCAACTTTATCATGACCCAAGTCTATACCATAGTCAAGACACGGTACCTAGAACCACGAGTAATACCAAACTAACCCTTGTCATACATATCAAAGCATAACATAAAGAAACTATGCAAAATCTAAAATTCATAACTGATTAATAGAGTTTAAGAAATCCATGAAACTATATTTCTAACTATTTTAGAATGAAAATATAAGTCTGTCGATGGCCCCCAACAATCTCAAAACAAGGACAATAAAGGAAAATAGTTCGACAATCTAAAACAACAGAGTTTCCAAATGAGAAGGGCTAACCAAAAGCTAACTGGGAGAGCTGCAACCTCACTAACAACGAATTTGCGTGTGAATGCCAAAATCTACACACTAACCACAAATCTGAGTGCTAATGCTGGAATCTGCATCATAAAAAGGTGTACCGCACAGAAAGATATGTGTTAATACGTTGAATGTACTAAGTAAATAGGGGGGGGGGGGGACACTAGCATAATCATTTAAAGAATCATGAACAATATAGTGTAATAAAATTTCCAAGATCATATGAATGGAGAATAACTAACAAGGAATCTATTGGGAGTCAAAATCACTTTCAAAAGTACATATACATATTGTTGAGTTTTTCCAATAACTTGCATAATTGTACATATAAAATAGCATATTTAGAAGAAACTGTATAATCTTAAAACATATCATAAAATGCATATCTAGGGAGTTTCTTAGAATCGGATGCCAACTTATATTCCAATTGGATGGGATGACATATACCTTGATAGAATATGGACCCATATCTTATCATATGTGGATCGACTAATCTGAGCCTCTCAGGTCCAGAAGGTCAACCGACAAAATAGTGAAACTTAATCCTATGTTGGCGCGTAGTTATGGGACTTGAGTTTTCTAAACCCTATCTTCTCGGTACTAAATAATCCATCCAAAATAACATATATTCATATAATGCTCATAGGTATATAAACCTCTTATCACCTTGAATCATAAATGATGTTAAGCTCAAAAGTTATATCTTAAAGATAACTTGCATTTAGGCTGTAATTCATATCATGTTTGTTTTCATGCTTAAAAACCATAAGGATTTTAATGACCATAAAAATCATACTAAATCAGTACCAAAAGGTTTCAAAATCAAAGTGAAACAATGGAAACATAGCTTATTTAGGAAAGAACATAATTTCATAAGAAAACCCTAGCTTTGATTCTAGAAATATAGTAATATTCTTGAAGATCAAAATACTTTAGGCATGAGAGTGAAGGGATACTCTCACGAAAGCCTTACATACTTGAGAGATTGAGATTTGAAAGAAAAACTTGCTTGAAAGAGGTGAAACCCTAGCTTCTGTCTTGCTTACAGTAATTTCTAAGTTTGAGGGAGCTGAGAGTGAAGGAACTGAGTCTTGAGCATGAAAATCATTTTTAGGATATGCGTGATGTAGTGGCTTAGAATTAGGAAAATGGGAAAAGATTAAAAAAAAACAATTAAAAAGTTGTCGGAAACCTTCCACAATTCCTTCTACGGGCTGTGGCTTGATCTACGGACTGTCGATCCCTTCCGTGGAAGACAAACTAAAATTTTGAGTTTTAGAGCTTCATTCTATGGGCTTAAACTACGACAGGTAGATGCTTCTATGATCCGTAGGAATTGCACCTAAAAAAGGACTTCCAAGACTTTTTTCCATGAGTGAATAATACGGGTCATACTTTCATCTATGACCTGTAGATGAAGTTCGTAGGTCATTTACTCTGAAACCTCTATTGTGGTAGTCTTTGATAAAATGGTCATAACCTTTTACTCCAAACACTAAATAAGGCAAACTTGGTGGCATTGGAAAAAAGAATCATAGTCCTTTAATTTGATAGGTTATGAGCTACCTAATTCATTATATTCAGAGAGATATGATCACTTGAAGTTGACCCTTGCATGAACTAATGAAAAAAAAACATAGCAGGTAGGAAGGTTTTGAGCTTGAATAAGTACTAGAGATATCTTATGACCCTAAACCACTTTGAATACACTTTCCACACATAGGAATGAACCTAACACAAAAGTAAAAGTAGGGAATCACTCGGTTCAAGCTTATATACTTACGATGGAAGATTCAGATTCAAAGAATACAGTTGCAAGATGTTACAATTTCTCCCCATGAGATCATTCGTCCTTGAATGAAGATCAAAGCTAGAATAGACATGTAAATAGAGTAAGTTAAAGATTTCTTTTGTCTATTTTTGCTTTATATAATAGCATAAACTAAATTTTACCATCAATAGGGGTCTAGCAATAAAAAATAAGGAATTTAGAAGCACGAGCTAAGAGCATAAAAACTAGCATAGATTTGAAGAACATAAACAATGACATGAAATTAACCCTCTTTTGCCTTTAAAGATTTGAAAATGGAATCTTATAACATTTCGAGGGACGAAGTCATAGGCATAATTCTACTGATGTACCAACATAGATTCATAAAGTATGAACGATATAAATGTGAACGTGGGAAACACAACATATAAAGCTACTTGACATGAGATATGGGTATCATGTGCATGATATAGGAAGAATTCTACTATACCTTAAGCGATATGAATGCTGACTTTTAAACTTATCAACAATTCTCAAATATGCTACTTCTGTTGAATACACCCATCATCCGCTACAACTATCAACTATAAGCCATACAGGGATACATGCGTCTACTTTTACTCGAATCTAAGTCTAACTGCATGCTTTCACCTTGTTTAAGGACAATTTGGAGTCACAGGGTGTTTCATGTATAATTAACATATTAATCCCACATATCTATAGGAAATTTCATCTCAAGAATATACAACTTTTTCTTACCACACCATTCAACAAACCTCGAGTTCAAATCAAGAAGCTACTAGTACATAATGCATTCATCCATATGTTACCAACATATTATTGAAGCCTATCACTATAACCACTTCATGAACTTTATGGTAACCAACTTATGTAATAGTATCTAGCTTTTCTAAAATCTTTACAAGATGAAATTTTCAAGGATTACTGCCCGGGGACACACCAAGACTTTTTATCTAACTATTCCATACAATAGATCTTTGATCTCCCTTCACTTTTATAACCTTAGATCAATTAAACATACCCTGATCTTACCCATAAGATACAACTACTATCTTTTTATCTATAATCAACATTCAACTGTTATCAACACCACTATCGCAAAATAGGGAGGGTCACTAAAGGACTAAAGTATAAGGATCTAGAATAAGAGAGATGTTGTGAAATGATAGCTTATACTTATCACGACTTTGACACTCATCAATAGAGAATAAGAAGAGATTAGTGTAATAGGCACGAGTATTTCATGTACTTGAAGCATATAACATACATAAAAAGGCATTATAAGCATAGAACATGTTACAAGTATCTAACATTACCATGGGTGAACATAGGTAGGGTCTAGAATAACAAAATCATAAGCACAAGTTGTTTAAGAAATATGTTCTGAAAAAATATTTAACGTATTGAGATTTTACTAGTCATCAAGAATGTATCATGAGTTCATAAGACTGAGCATATTAAGAAATCATAGGCGCATGCATCGAGAGTTGTATATCATAGAGCTAGAAGTCATAAATTCATAGAGTAATATGGGGGTCGTTGTTTGGAAGCTATTCCTTTCTATTCTTAGAATTTGAGCATAGGAAGAAATCTATATGAGGTACATGAGTATGGGTCATGGGCACGATGCTAAGACGCAAGATATGAGTAGAGTGTCGTAATGGTTGAAATCTGAAGAACACTTTAGATTATAAATGATTTACCATCTCATCATAACTCCTTTTAAAAGGCATCACAATCTGATTCATAAGACTTGATTTAGTACTTCTCCTTGTCATCTCTCCGTTAGATCAAGGTTGACGTTCTAAGTCCTGTGAGCCTATTCCATTTACTCGGCAGTAATATACACATGCATGCTTAACATATTGAGATAAAATATATTAGAAGTTACTAGCTTCATTATAGGGTATTTCTTTCAGAGATGCCACTCTTAACTTCTTCTAACTACTATAATCATCATCATGTAACTTAAACTCTTACTAGCAAACATAATCAATTCCCTTAGCACCTCATAATCTAATCTTTCTTGTTATTCTACTGTCATCCCACCTCTAAGTTCACATTTCTCAGAATAAATGGAGAATAAAGCTTTACTAAAAATGTAAGACCATCTATCTCTAAATCTTTGATTCAACTCTTAAGAACACAACATAAGACATACTATACTTAGCCTCCTCCACACCTAGATACTCCAACATACTAAATAGTAATATATAACACATTAGTAGCCCTAGAATATCATGTAACCACGTATTACATTGTGTTCACTTCTATCCTCCTAATGCTTAAGGATATCTTATATCTAATGACCTAGTCAACATTAACTATCTAACCTATAAATCAAATCTATATAATACTTGAACCATCACCCTTATTGAAAATTCATAAACTTAAATTCTTACATATGGTATTTCAAGCCTACTACATTAATTTCATAAGATAAGCATCACCAACTCCAAACTATCCTTTATTTATACATCGAATAAAATTTTTGAATTTTCTACGTCATTAAATTAACAAAAGAGGAAATTTAGATGTTGTCACTACATTTTAAGTAACCAAAATGTGACCAGTCAGACTTAAGGTAAATGTGCTCTCACTTAACATTCTTGATGTGAGCTATATCCAAAATGAGAAAAAATATGCATTATTGAACTAAGGGGTGTGATCTCGTGGTTTCAATGAAGACGATGAAAATCATGGAAGATCATTGTGTTCAAATCCTAGTAGATGAAAAAAACACTAGCCATACTTTTCATCAGTATAACACAAAGTTTATGTATCATTATAAATAAGTAAGATAATTTAAATGCATTTCTATAACATTTTTCAACTTCTTATTAAAATGCTATTGAGATAGAGCATTCAATTCAAAGAGGAAAAATAAATTATTTTTACACATTTTTTCAAATATTTAAAATGCAATTCCAAAATAGGGGTAAAAACCTTCAACTGTGAAACCAAATACACACCTATCTTGTTCTTCTTCTTACAATTTTACTGCAACTAAAAACTCATTTTAATGGGAGAAAAAGGAAGTGAAGTAATGTCCTCATAAAAATGTAAAAACATTTACTTTTTTTCAATTCCAAAAAGTTAAGATATAAATTATTTTTCATTTCATTAGAATTTTTATTGCTATCTAAATGAATATAAATGTTAGGTTTCTTTGATTTTATATATATGGTCTATATTATCGTCTAAAAAAATACATGGTATTATTCTATTTTAATTGATAAAACAACATTAAGTAGAAGTAAAATTACTTCATGTTTTCCTATTAGTTAAAGAGATTTTTAAAAGGAAAAAACAAAAAAAAGTTTTTATTAAAAATTAAATAATTTATCAGGTAAAAAACGTGTTTAAAAAAATATATGTTCATTAGAAAAAAAACATGTTTGACCCAATTAAGTAATACTAGGGGCATTTTGGGATCAAGCTACGATCCAACCCTCTAGTGATGTTGTCTTCTTTAGGCATAGAACCACACGTCTTTAAAACACATCACTAGGGTGTAATGCATGCTTACTTATCTATCCAACATTTATCTTATGTTATGTCGATAGGAACTTCTTATCTTAAGTTGATGTGTCACATACACCCCCTCTTATTAAAT
>JAJOOR010050860.1:0-10016 GCA_036250505.1 Solanum acaule | reverse complement strand
CCCAAAAGATAATGCTTCCATTTTTGCAATGCAAGGACCAAAGCCAACAATTCACGATCATAAGTAGATTTAATGCGACTAGAAAAGGAAAATCCCTTGCTGAAATAGGCTACTGGATGACAGTGTTGCAGTAAAATAGCCCCAACTCCATCAGATGAAGCATCACACTCAACTGTAAACTGTTGAGTGAAATCTGGAAAACGAAGCACTGGTACTGATGTCAAGATCCTCTTAAGATTTTGGAAAACCTGCTCTACTTTTGCATGCCAGGTAAAAGCATCTTTCTTGGTCAATTCTGTTAAAGGACGAGCAATGATCCCATAGTTCTTAACAAAGCGCCTATAATAACCTGTGAGACCTAAGAAACCACGAAGTTCTTTGACATTCTTTGGAACAGGCCATTCCAACACCGCAGATATTTTTTCTGAATCCATGGCTACTCCATCTTGAGAAATCACATGACCCAAAAAACCAACTTGGTGTTGACCAAATAAACATTTGTATCACATTATAAAGAGCTCCTAGAGATGTCCAGTTTTCATATGAGAAACTAGAATTTCCACTTTTCACTTGCCAAAGTATCTGATGTTCTACCAACTCCTTACTGTTACCATCTTCTTCCATGTAAATGACGCCCATCTAGTAGGAGTAATCACAGGATGAAATTTTTTACAGTACTTATTTATCATATAGGAGCTCTACATGGATGGTCATCTCCTTAGATGCCACCATAGTTTACAAAAAAGAGCACTGGAGATGTCATGTAGAGATATGAAACCAAGGCCTCCCTCCTTCTTGGGCAACCGCATATCCTCCCATTTTACGCAGTGCCTTCTTCTACAATCTGTATTATTTCCTCCAAAAAATCTGTTGAATAGCCTGTGTAGCTGGTTAATCCCTTAGGAGGGTTCAAAGCTGACATTAGGTGTGGAGGCATACTCTGTAGCACATGAGCAATAAGCAGTGCTCTCCCACCAAAAGATAATAATTTTCCTCGCTAGGATTGTTTTCTATTGGAGATCTTCTTCACTATATTATCATAATAACATATTTTATTCCTACTGTAGAAATAGGACAGCGCAAATATTGAAAAGGAAAATATCCTTGCCCTATACCAGATACTTGTTTGATTTTAACTACTAGGGCTGGTGCAGTTATATCATGAACATAAAAAGCACTTTTGTTCAAATTAATCAATTGACCAGAAATTGATTCACATCTTCTAATTACCTTTATCATCATCTTCATGGATTTCTCATCTGCAGTGGTAAATAGTATTGTATTATCTGCATAAGCTAGGTTGTTTATAGGGGTACTACACTTGTGCAGCCCATAACCCTTGTAGTTTTTTTGGTTACGTAAATCATTCAGTCCTCTGGTCAGAACTTCTGCAGCTAGGATAAACAGAGTTGGCGACAGAAGATCCCCTTGTTTTACCCCTCTAGAAGACTGAAAAAATCTGCAAGCTGTCCATTCGAAAGAATAGAGTACCAGTTGCAAGAAATAAGTTTAAACACCATATCACTTAGGATTTTAGAGAATCCAAACTTTCTGAGTACCTTAGTAAAAAAATCATGAAACTTTGTCATAAGCTTTGGTCATATCCAACTTAATCACAATATTGGTTGTCTTTGTTCCTAAGTCTAATGTCTCTCACGATCTCTTGAGTTAGTAAGATATTTTCCACTATGCTTCTTTCTTTCACAAAGCCAACATGATTAGAAGAGATTAATCCAGGTAGTAAAGTTACTAGTCTTTCATGTAGGACTCTCGATATTATCTTGTTGATGAAGTTGCTTAGACTAATTGGCCTTACATATGAGAAAATCTCAACTTGTTCCTTTTTGGAGATTAATAATAAATTAGTATGTGTGACCCATCTTGGTAGGTCCTGTCCCACAAAGAAAGCTCTGACCATAGCTGTAATATCATCTTTGAGAATCTCCCAACATGTCTGATAGAATTTGCCAGTAAACCCATCTGGTCCACTTGCAGTGTCACCATTAAGCCCAAACATAGCTTTCTTCACTTCTTCAGTGGGGAGTTAGGCCAGCATACTATTATGTTCTTCTATCGCTAATTTTGTGATGTGTTTTAGTATGCTAAAATTAGTGGTATTACTGTCTTCAATGAATAGATTTTGAAAAAATCTAATAGCCTCATTCACCATGTCTTCCTATGTTGTCAGCCAATCACCATCCTCATTTTGTACTTTATTTATCTACAATCTTCTTCTCCTACCATTCACATAGGAGTGAAAGAACTTGGTGTTGCCTTCCCCATTTTGAAACCAATTTAATCCTGCCTTTTGTATCCAAAACTCTTCCTAAAGGTGTAGGTATCTGCTTAGATCAGTCTGTACTCTATGTAACTTTTCCCTATTTTCAGAAGTAAGAGCTTCTTTGAAAAATATTTCCATAGGTATCTATGCTCCACCCTTTCAAAGCATTCTTGATTTTTAAAATTTTTTTTTGTGTCCTACCATAAAAGGGTTCCAACCCAATTGTCTTCCACAAGTTGCTTGAAATTGGCATGATTCACCCAAAAATGAGAACTTAAAGGGTTTTGGCGTTTTGCCACTGGAACTGCCACTTGGGAACATTCAAGCTCTAATGCAGCATGATCTGATCCTTTCTTATCAAGTGAGTGAGTTGTAAAGTCAGGAACCTATCCAACATCTTATGATTACCGAGAATTCTATTTAATCGTTTAAAAATACAAGTTTAATATGTTCTACCATTCCACCATGTGTATGTACTTCCAATGTAGCCAAAATCAGTTAAACCACATGCATTAATACACTCATTAAAATCATAAGTTTCATTATGATATGCTAGAAGTCCTCCCAGCTCTTCCTCTTCATTGAGAATGACATTGAAATCACCCCATACTAGTCATGGCAGTTGCCATTGATCGGATAGGTTGATTAAGGACTCCCACAAATCTTGTCTGATCTTTTGGTTACATACTGCATATACTACTATCACCATCACTTCCTCCCTATCATGTATGTATCTCACTTTCAAAGTGAGATGTTGAATGTGTCCATGACAATCTCCACATGTACCTCATCATTAGCAAATGACCAAATTTTTCCTGAACAGTTTGCCATTGCAGTTGGCACTACCAATTTTCTTTTATAGTTGTCTAAATCAGCCAATCACTCAAAAGCATGTTGTGAGTTGACTAATCTAATGTTCCTTAGTAAGACCTTCAATATAAATTGAGTGATTTAGAGGCAACAAGCCTCTTGGGTAATTGTCCGACTGGAGGGGGGTTTTCTTTATTGCTTCCCCCCCGTTTTTTTTTTTTGTAAGGATGCCCCTTATTTTATCTTTTTGCCTAGGAGATAGTCCCCTATCTTTGGCAATTTGTTCTAGCTTCTCTTCTAAGCTGTCACGGGTATCTTCCTCTTCTCCTATGTTAAAAATTTGGTGCTCCATTCCAGCTGTAGAGACAAACTGATTATCTACTTTTGTGTAATCATCTTTGTTCCGTTTCAATTCTTGATCCAAATTATGTTTTTGATTTTCAGTGTCTTTAGCTCCTGTGTTAGCATTATTCTCTTCCTGCTCCTCCTGATTGCAATGTTGCATTGTGTTATCCTTGAGATGTTTTTCACCCTCCACCTTATTCTCCAGATGTTCATTATTAGTTGGGTGACTTTGTGGTTCCTCTTCAAGTGTATTATCTGGGCCTACGTCCGTATCGTGGGCATTACTGCTTTTTTTCTTTGTTATATCCTTGTGTCAATCTTGGTGCTTAGTAGATGACCTGGTGACCCATTCTTTTGTTGATTCCCCTTCTAAGACTTGTTTCTTATTGCATGTATTCACGAACAATTTTTAGCTAGATATAAAATAATTAAGGACAAAAATGTTCATTTTGAACTCTATAATGCATTAATAGAGCATTTTATGGGAGCAACGTAATAATCTTGAAAGTTGAGTATTTATGTAATGTTTATATATTGTATTTTATTAATGATTTCACTTTTATTTGAATTGTCCATTAATAGGTATGTTCTTTAATATTTGCTTGCAATTTATGTTATTAGAAATTTAGAATAAAATATAATTTTATATTAAATAAAGAAATTTTTTTAAAAATAAAATTTATATTGCATGAAAATTATATAAGGTAATTATTTGGGAAAAAAGAAAGAAAAGATTTATATTATGAAATAAGAGAATAAAAATAAAAATATATTATTAAGGAGAGAATAAAATATAGAATTAGGTATTTGGGTTAGAGTTTATAAGGATAAAAATAATCAATACCCAATATTATTTATATTTTTTTCTGAATAAAGTGATAAACCTTTTGTTTTAAAAGGTAAAGAAAATCAATCTCTCTCTCTCTCCAAAGCCCCAAATCCACGGGAATTTCAAATTTTCAAATCCCTCCGAGGGGAAAGGGATATATTAGTGATATAAGAGAGGGGTATAGGAAACTGTTGAATTCATCAGGGTTTTATCTCTTTTGTGGTCAGCAACTATGGGCTCCATTCCTTGTGGAAATGTAGGTTTAAGTCTCTACGCGCCCTTTCTTTAATAACAATAAACTTCTTTCTTTTGATTTACTACTCTTTGTGACATGCAATTATTTCTCATCGATGAACTACATGATGCAAGATACAATATTTGTCATGTGTAGTTTTTTTTTTTTTCTGTAATATACTTCAGATCGATGAACTACATAATGTAGTACTCCCTCCGTCCCATTTTATTTGACATTTTTTGGATTTCGAGATTCAAATAAGTCTATCTTTGACCGTAAATTTTTCATAGATCTTTTAAACATTTTGAAATATCAATTATTGTGATTTATAATACGTAGTTTACAAATATATAGATTTAATTTCAAAAAAATTGAAGATTTCATGCGCAAATTTTCGGTCAAACTTGAATAGTTTGACTCTCGAAAAACGAAAAATATTACATAAATTGAGACAGAGGGAGTATATAAATCGGTTATTAGATGGAAATAATATATAATTTATTTGATTGGTTATACCTAAAGGAAGAATAGTTGCAACTACATAATGCTTATCCCTTTTGTTTGGAATTGGCAGAGGTGACAGTTGAAGTTAGAGATGCTGCACCAACACACTATTTGTTGAAGATTGAGGCTTTCTCCCTACTTTCAGAAAGTGGAATTGACAAGTATGAATCAAATGAATTTGTGGCTTCTGGCTATAAATGGTAATAATAACACCTAAAGTATTTATTTACAAGCTTTTAATTTTCATTTTATATATGCACACACTACCAAGCATATAATATATGCATGGCACTTCACAGAAATACATATGCAGCAAGATTGGGAATTGTAGTCGGTCGTGTTGGAGATTTGATTCAATCTATTTGCAGTCTAAACCTGTTATACAATAGACTAATAACACATTGAATCATTTTAATCAAAGATTATTGTCCAATCTTCGTATGCATAATCTAATTTTGTTTCTTCTTTCCATTAACGATCTAAAAGTTGAATGAATTGATACTGGAAAATGATAATTTATCCTGATGGGAACAGAAATGAAAAAGGAAGTGAACATATATCAGTTTACTTGGCCATTACAGGGACAGGTTCGTTGCCTGCTGGTTGGGAGGTCAATGTTACAGTTACCTTTTTTTTGTTCAATCAACTCTGTAACAATTATTTTACTGTGCGAGGTACATTAATATCTTATCTCATGATTTAACATATCTATTCTCTCTATAGTTTCTCTTCAAAATTTTATGTTAACGCTCGTGACATACAAAAAAAGTCTGATCAGTAGAAACAGAGATAATTTTAGTTTATGGTTTTCCAATTGACTCAACTTGTATGCCTTGATTTAGGAAAACTGCAGCGTTTTCATTCCGTCAAGTCTGAATGGGGACTTCCCAAATTTCTTCGTCATAAAATATTTAAAGAGGCCGGATACCTTGTTTACGACAAATGTTCCTTCGGAGCAGAGATATTGGTTGGCCAAGACAGTAGATCTGTCCGAGTGGGAAGAAAAAAAACCGAATTAAACATATTCAAAGGCAAGCAGGGTGAATGTTTGTCCATGGTAAAATCTAATAACTCATTTAAGTGTGAATGGAAGATCCGTAATTTCTCCAATCTAGGGGTAGATTGGATGTCTGAAGAATTTACCGCGGCAGATCACAAATGGTACTTCCTTCATCCATTGTTTCACCAACACACATTTTGAATTTATTCTTTGCTGAATTGTTATGTTTCTTCTATAGGATAGTCAAGTTACAACCAAAAGGCACGGTTCATCATGAGGAATATCAAGTCTCCATATACTTATGTTCTGTTGTTTCCAAGAACTTTGATCCCAATCAAAAAGTCAAGGCAAACTGCAGTATTTGCATCAATGATCAGATAAAGGGTGGAGGTTACAAACGATCTTGTAAGACAAAACTTTGCTACTAGTATTTATTTGTTACCCACTTCACATCGAACTACTTTAATATCTAAAATCATTTGTTTCAATTTGTCTCGGTAACAAATTTCATATCAAATTGTTGCAAGATGAATACCACTATAGTGATTCAAAAGCTAGTTTTTGTTTTACATGTCTAATAGTTTCTTTTTCTTTGGTTTTGACAGATTGTACTTGGTTTGCAACTACCAAAAATGTTCGGGGTTATCCACAGTTTATACCTCTAACTCAGTTGCTTGATAACAAAAAAGGTTATATTGTCAACGATTGTATTGCTGTGGAGATTGAGTTTACGCATAGGGTAAAGAGCTTAGTTATCTTAGACTAAGGTTTATTGTTTAGTAATCTCTCGTATGGAGGTTGGAATTCTCCTCATTTCCTTCTCCTATTGGTCCTCTATTTAATCGGAAAGAAGTCTATCTTCAAGTTGGCTAGTTAACATCTATGTTTGATTCACAAACTATTTTTCGGTTGGCCAGATATCATGCATCCAAATGCCTAGTTTGTGTCCATCAATTGCATTGCTTATAATAACTTATATCCTTGTGTGTTAGAGTTGTTTCATCAATTGCATTGCTTATAGTAACCGCTTAACTTGTCGTACATGGAAAATTGATCGTAGAATGTTATCTGACTATATCTAAAGATTAAATTGAGTGAGATAGTTGAACAAGCACAACTGCAGAATCTATGAAAAATTCACAATCATATACATAACATATAGTATAGCTCAATTGCACAATCTTTTTAATTAGACATCCATTAGTTGTTTTTTTCACACCGCACTACTTGTTATGTTGCTATGTGATCTATTTCAAAGCCATCAAACAGATACAAAGGGTCCTATAGCCATGTAAAAATGGATTTAGAGATGCATGAAATTCATTGGTAAAACTAGTAAAAGCCATCTCTAAAATGGATTTGTGACTTGGCCTCATTATAGTGATATATAATATCGTTGTCACTACGGCAATCGGTAGGAATATTGTTAGTTTCAAAGTTCGCTTTTCTTTCTTCTTAGATACCTTAGCTCTTTTAATTTCTTGCAATTCCTTTTGTAAATTCTCTTGGTTGTATTATATTTTCTAAGTAATTTCATGGTCGTCAAAAGTAAGTTTCATCATCATATTTAAGATACAATTTCAAAAAAATAATACTAATGTTTATTACAGAATAATCTTCACTAAATTCTACAGCTATTACAATATATTATTTCATTTTTAATTAGTCTTATTATGAAAGAAGTCACAAGATTCTATTATATGATTAAATGACAATTAAACTCACAAAAGTTTAAAACTCACAGGAAGAATTCATTAGCCGAGTCCGATCATTTTAAAACCTCACAAATTGATCCTTTGGAAAGTCTATTTTGAAGTTTTATGCGTAAACACTCAAAGAAAACATGGAATTTGTTTTTCATATTCTCGTAGTATACTTCACAAGCTGTTAGTTTGGGTTGATTGAGTGTACGCAGATCTTACCTCTACCACAAAGGAGAAGTAGAGAGGCAGATTTCAATAGACCCTTGCTCAACACACTATAAAAGATGAAATGGAAGTTCAAGAGACAATTGGTAGTAAAAAAACATTATATAGTAGCATAACAATACTACAACCAAATAATACTACCATCAAACTACACGAATCAACAAAATCGAAGAACAAGATACTACAAGCATAGCACTATGACTAATAGTAAGGTCACCAAGGCAGTGCACTCCAACCTACTAGTATGGACACACTCCTACCTACTACTTCAACCCTAATTTGCATCCTCCACACCTTTCTATCTAAGGTCATATTCTTGGTAAGGCATAACTGGGTCATGTCATGTCTAATCACCTATTACCAATGTTTCTCCAGTCTACCTCTACCTCTACCTATCCTGAAATCATCCATATTCAACCTGTCACACCTCTGCACTAGAGCATCCATGCATCTTCACATCATGTGCTAAAACCATCTCAATCTCGCATAATGTCTTCCACCAAAGTCACTTCCACCTTGTCTCGAATATCCTCATTCTTAATCCTATCTCTTTTAGTACAACCACACATTCATTGCAATATCCTCATCTTCGCCACCTTCATCTTCTGAATGTGATAGTTCTTGACTAGCTAACACTCTACTCCATACAACAAAAATGGTCTAACCACCACTCTAAAGAACTTGCCTTTAAATTTGGATTTCTTATCACACAAGACTATGGATGCAAGCAAGCCTCTATTTCATCCACCCTTCCCCAATACGTTGAGTGACATCCTTATCTATTTCTCCTTCTCCCTCGATAATAGATCCAAAATATATGAAACTACCTTTGTTTTGGACCAAGTAGGCGTATCAAGCTCATAGATGAGATAAGTAATTTCAGACAACTGCTAAATGAAGCATTACATGAGGCCTAAATATAGTTTAAAAATAAGGTAATTTAGTGTTTGAACCATAAGCCACCAAATAAAGTGTTGGTAGAGAGCTTCTACAAGTATTTAGATGCGATGAACAGGTCTATGACCAATAATGTTATATAGGTTTCACTAATGGATCACTCCTATAATGAGGCCAACACGTTGTTTGATCGTATGATAAAGACGAACAAGACATGGCACATCAGAGATGCAAAAGTAGTGGGCAGTGCTGGGACATGGAAGTTTTCAAAGAAGGAGATACTCAGAGAAGAGGCCAAAGATGAGAAAATGCCACACTTGATGAAACATATCAAGGTGCTAGTGAAACATGTGATGGATGCACCAACCTGAAAGGTCAGTAATTGGGGGGAGGGGGAAGGGAGGGAGAAATGAGGAAATTTACCAACCATATGAGGAGGAATCTCACAATATGAGAAATTGGTTGCGGGGTTCCCATCTTATTGCTGAAGTAGATTGCTTACCTGTTGAGATGTTTCTCAACAAGTATAGAAATTTTTGAAGTAGATTGTCTACTTGCGGAGAATTTTTTTCAGCAAGTACAACAATTACAACTGGACAAACTAAGTGATTCAATAGATAACATAAATAAGTTGTAGACATGGTCTGTTATTGGGAATTGAAAGAAAAACAAGGTCACCCCTCCCGAAACTCCTGGTGTAGGAGTTTGATAACATGCCATCTCTTCATTTTCTCTATATAGAGGGCTGGACTCTCTTTAGCTCTAAGCTGAAATTCTTCCAACTCGTGGAGTTGATCAATACGCCCTCTAGAAGAAACTTCCAAATTCAAATTCACAGATTTCAAAGCCCATAATGCCTTGTGTTCCAACTCAACCGGCAAGTGACAAGACTTTCCGAACACAAATTGGTATGGAGACATGCCTATGGGAGTTTTGAAAGTTGTATGATAGGCCCAAAGGGCATCCTCTAGCTTCCTTGACAAATCAGTTCGGTTAACATTAACTGTCTTTGTCAATATGTATTTGATCGCATGATTTGATACCTCCACTTGCCCACTAGTTTGGGGATGATAAGGAGATACTACCTTGTGCTTAACCCCATACTTGGACAATAATGCTTCAAATTGGCGGTTACAAAAATGAGAGCCTCTATCACTGATGATAGCACGGGGGGGGGGGGGGGGGGG
>JAJOOR010050812.1:0-10270 GCA_036250505.1 Solanum acaule | reverse complement strand
TTGTACAGACCTTTTGAGGTTATAACAACTTGAGACTTGACTCTGTCTTTGGTTCCTGTTATTGATGTGATACTATAGTCTGAATGTTGAAAGATGTTGCTTGTGTATTCCGTTAAATATCCCATCTTTTGATTTAACAGTTACATGTGGTATCTCCTGGATGAAGAATTGACTTGATAAACAAAAACTCTAATTAGCGATCACTGTTCTTCTCCCTCACCCTCAAATGAATCACTGGAAGTTGGTCGTCCTCTATTTTTGACCTAATTCTCGTACTAAAATCCCAGTTTCTTCTATTTTATTTCTTTCCTTCTCATACTAGAAGTTTACAACCCACTCCTCCATTACCACTTCCTCTTTAACCATTATCAACCCCTCTACCTCTTCCTCCATTGTCTTTGCTGTCTCTGCCTCCTTTTTACGCCACCCTCCTCTTATTGTAAATTGACCTCACTTCAATTTTTCCAAATCTCGTTGTGTCCTGTATGATCCCAGAAGGATCTAGTCGTGCTCCCTCTATCTTGCTTCGGCAATACTTCGTCCTCATTGAAGAAGACAAGAGTGATTTAGGGTGGAGGACGGTGGAAGGAAGATGGAACTACAAATGAGTTATGGTAGTGGTAGGATTTGGTTCGTGATAGCATCCAAATTTTGGTCTAAACTCATCCTCTGTTCCTTGTATTTGTCCCTTTGTTTTTCTCCCAAATTTCAATGATTTGTTTTTGCTCTCAGATTAATAAGTAATATTCATCTTTGGTTGTTGATAATTTTCAATTTATGAGATACAATGATGATTGGGGTATGTTATATGTATCTTCATTGCATTTTGTTGTATGAGAAAGAGAGAACACAATCCCTCGAGTGAGCGCATATAACCTATCGTTACAGCAACATTGATACAAAGATTTAAGTGAACGCATCCAACCTATTGTGACTTTATCCATCAACAGTGTACGTGTTGATACAACTATTATAGCGAATGAGTTCATAGTATTTCGTTGTATGAGCATATACAACATATCGTGATTGTATGCGTTGATACAACTATATTTATTGAACACGTACAATCTATTGTAACCGTGTCCATCAAATTGTATGTGTTGATACAATCACTAGAGCGAATGAATAAATGTGAAATTAGAGTTAATGAATACAAGTGAAATAAGAGTGAATGAATATAATCCCTTATACAGTAAAACCTCTATAAATTAATATATATGGGACCATAAAATATTATTATTTTATAGAGGTATTATTTAATCGATAAATAAAGAGTGTTTTGTGAAAACGTCATTCATGAACTTGAGGTCATGCTTAATGATCCCGATTACCACAAAAAGTTGACGTCAATAACATTTTGGATTATCCGGATGAAAGTGCTACATGTTCAGAGGTCCATTACTTAGAAGAAATTGTGGATACCATAAAAAAAATAATGTTGATGATGAAGTTGAAGATGATACAATACCGTTGCAACTAGTTACGCTTAAGAAAACACTTATCATATCTAGAACTCTTCACAATTTGATGGTGCAGTTCGAAAAGACAACACCAGAACTTTTTGATGCAATAAGAAAAGTTAGAGATGAGCTTCAACTAGATTCAAATTTTAACAAAAAAACACAATAGAATCATATTTCACTTGTCTTAGATATATTTGTACTTTTAAAGAATTATTAATTTATAATATTGATGAGACCATATATTTATATAGGGGATTATCTTATTATTTTATTGAAATTAGTGATTTTTTTCATTGATCCAAGTCGGGACCGGAAGAAAATATTATCTTAAAGAGATTATTAATTTAGTGAGGTTTTAGTGTACTTTTGTTATTTGTATCCTTGTAGCCCATGTATTCTTTGTAGTGTGATTGTTGGCTAATTTGTTGCGTTTGCTTTTTTTAAAAATAAATAATAAATTGTGTCACACATTTTAAGCTTCTCAATGAGAACTGTATTCATTGATACAATCTAAAGGTACATATGAATACAATAAATATAGTCGTCTGACACTCCAAACACATGCTACAAATGATAAATACCTAAACTATAGCTACAAATTGTTAACAAGGCCAAAACTGCAGTCATTTATGAAAATTTCAAAATTTCTTTATGGAATTTTTACTTAAATAATATATTTTATATGATTAATTAT
This sequence comes from Solanum acaule, assembly GCA_036250505.1. Classification (NCBI taxonomy): domain Eukaryota; kingdom Viridiplantae; phylum Streptophyta; class Magnoliopsida; order Solanales; family Solanaceae; genus Solanum; species Solanum acaule. Next base: position 8,113 of record JAJOOR010050812.1, on the reverse strand, counting down.
CCCTTTTAATGTTACTTTATATTTATTATTATTTATGACATAACTTTAGCTTTAATAGCCATTTGATATTTGATTTCATCGGAGTATATATATACTCTAGTGGTATTAAGGAAGAAAAATTCACTTCGGTAAAAATACTATTCAGTTACTCTTTGATAACATTACGTTATATACATACCCCGGTGGTATCAAGTATATATACACCCTAATGATATCAATTTTAGCTAAATTTATACTTGATACCACCAGAGTATATATATACTAATGGTGTCAATGAAGAAAAACTCACTTTTCAGTGAAAAACTATTAAATTACTTCTTGATACTATTAGAGTATATATGTATACTCTGGTTGGTATCAAATAGTGATTCAATGAAAAAATTACTAATTTACTCCTTACCACTGCTAATTTACTCCTTCATACCATTAAGATATATATATACCCTAATGGTATCAAGTATTGAATTCAAAATGTATTATAATTGTTGTTTATTTTTTCTCTTATTAAACGATATCAAAAAGATATTATACCTGAATTTCAAATATTAAAAAATTATTCAAATTAGTTTATGTGTTATTATATAAACTATAGTTGTAATACAATTTTAATTCAATATTATACATTGTTATAAATTTGATTGTTGTTATTCCAACAAATATAATACATTTAACAATGTAAAATTAATTTAAATTGTACCGAAATATTTGAAATCCACACATAATACTTAAAATACATTTGTATTAAAAATGTTTTAGTTATATATTCAACACGTGCATTAAAACATGCCTATAATATGTATTATATATTAAATTCAAATGTATTACAATTGTTATTTTTTTTCTTTTATTAACGGTGTTAAAATATATTATGGTATTAAAGATATTTTAGTTATATATTCACAATGTGCATTGAAAAATGTATATAATATGTATAATGTATTGAATTCAAAATGCATTACAAGTATAATTATATTTATTTATTTTATTAATGATGTCCATACTTTTTTTAAAATAAAATATTAATCTTCAAAACATCCTTAAACATTAAAATAATTAAAATTTAAAAAAGAAAAAAGAGAGAAAAATGACTGAAGAAAAGAGAAGAATGAAAGAGAGAGAATGATAGAAGAAGAAGAGAGAGAGAGAGAGAATGATGGAAGAAAAGAGAAGGAAAGAGAAAAAAATGACCGAAGAAAAGAGAAGAATGAAAGAAAGAGAATGATGGAAAAAAGAGAAGGAGAAAGAAATAAAGTTATAAAATATTATGGTATGGATGTCCACTACACCAAGAAGTTACTATGACTAATTATCTCCATTACTTCCCTCCATTACGAAGATAACCTCCACCTTTATGACAATTATTCTTGTAACATTTCACCTCCATAACCTCCTCCATTATATTCATGTTTATGACTAACCTTTTGTATGTCTCTATGTTACACTATAAATAGAGGCATAAATGTTCATATTGTAAACACTTGAAGATTTGGTGAACACCTGATGACTTGGAATAATAAGAAAAGCTCTCATCTCGTCTCTATATTTCTATTGTTTTCATCTTCTATATTTCTCGTCTTATTTTACTTTAGTTTTACAACACGTTATCAGCACGAGTCTCAAACCAACTGAGATAGATGAACATATAATCTTTCATCACATCAGGTACATAAACTATTACATTATTCTAATAAACAGATCATCTAGTTGAGTCAAGCTATTCACTCTTTTTATTACTTATTTGAACATTTTCGTCATCACTTTGAGAAGGCAAAAAGCTAAACATTAAAACTATTCAAATTGTTTTCCTTTCTTAAATATGTCTTTTATAGTTCTTCTCTTGTTGAATTAATGAAAAAAAAGTTATCACTATGATAAGTCATTTAAATTAGGGATAGTAGTAATTTTAATAGTCTACTGAAGATTCTGAAAATTTGGCTGATGAGACTCTATTTTTTTCCCACTTTTGAGTTTCTAGTATCATTTTATTAATGTTGGAATTGGTATTTAACATATTAAGGTGGGCATACTATACCATTGGTTGACGTATTATACCATTGGTTTTGTATTTCTGTTACTTTAATTATGATTTATTAGTACATAAAATTGGGTGACTTATTATATTATTGGTTGAGAATAAGACGATGGATTCAAGTTTCATCGCACCAAGATGATAAGGTATTGGGTTTGAGTCCCATCAAATTATGGCCTAAAACATCTTTACATGGGTAAGACATTGAGTTTGAGTCTCAATGCACTATTTGATGATATAATGATGATTGAGCAAATTGATATGCTCTTGATAAAAATCATGAAATCCATTCAATTGATTTGCTCCATTCTCTAATGTGAATGCGGTAGCAGTGCATAATATGTTTGAAAGATGACAAGTGATTGTATGTATGAATATGAGTGTGGTAAAATGTTAATGATCATCATTGTGGTAATTAAAAGGAAAAACAATATGAGTTCTTAAGATGGTCCTTCAAAATGTGAAGGTAATTTTTGCCATCAAAGTGGTATGAAAGGTTATTGGGCACATTGTTGTTGGTGCAATCCAATTTGAAAAGTTTTGAAAATCCTCCATCAAAATAAAGGAATACAAAGTGATAGTATATTTAGTACATTTGACATTTTAAAGTGATGTTAAGGTGGGTCACATAAATTTGATAATGTCAAAGCATGACAATGGGTTTCTAATTAAAACTTATGGAGGATGTACAAATGGTTATGGTCCATTTCTTGAAGAAAATGTGACTTGTATTCGTATGGATAAAGACATGTTCATGTATGGTTTGATAAATGTCACATCTCACCTCTACGGGAGGTTTGAGAGATTGAAAAGAAATATTTTGACATAAATGGTCATTTAGTCATGTACTTTGAGTACTACACAAATATTGTGGTATGTTGGAACATCAGAGCAGAGGCGGGCATAGAATCTATGAGTGTTTGGATTGAATCCTATTGAAGAACAAAAGAAAGAAATAATTCTTTCCTATAAAGGTTGTGGTCATGACCAAAATAAATATTGTTGTGTGGCAACACAAATTTGTCATTAGTTGTCAAGAAATAAGTCTTGCATGTAATAATTTTAACCATGACAATAATAATGATTCTCTCGAAGGAGATGGTCACCATAAGAATGGTGTTGTGAAATTTGTGGCAGTACACAAAATTCATTAAGAGTTTCGGAAGGACTAATTTGTTACTATCCAGAAAATAAAATAGTTCATAATATTGAGGTTGTAGTAAGTCTCAAAAGAAACTTTTTAAGTTTCGGAGGAATTGAAAAAATTTATTATATTGAGATTGTAAATTATTGAAATTGCGCAAGAAGTTCTTTCAGTTAAAACGATGTGCGACTCGGAGGACATAAGACTTCTTGGTCAAGCCAAAAAGATTGCTGACTGGATGCTCCTACCCCACCATGCTTGACCCTTTATCTTACCTTAAGAAGAAAGAGGAGGTATGAAGCGTGGGACAGAATGCAAGAAGTGTATGATACAACAGATAACCTTAATAGACTGGACCGAACCTCCCTACGTCAAGAGCTTTTGGCTCTTCACAAGAGAGCACCAGATCGTTATTAAATATCTTCAGACTACTACAATCAAGGCGGGTTATGAATATTTACATAAAAGGTTACTCGCCTTTCTCTTGTTTATTGAATAAAAATATAGGCATGATGTAGGAATCACATGTAAAAGTAAACTAGAAGTTTACTAGAATAAATATCAGTTGGCATAACCGGTTGGCCATTCCGGTTCAAATATGATGCAAAAGAAATTGAGGATTCACGTGGCTATATGTTTGAAGAAATAAAAGATTCTTCAAGAATTCTCTTGTGTTGCTTGTTCTCGTGATAAAATGATCTTTGTACCAGCTAAGGTTGGGATAGTATCCCTTCAAATTATTTGAAATATATAAAAAGGTGAATATGAGCCCGTTCACCTGCCATGTGGACCGCTTACTATTATAATTTAATAGATGCATCTATGGTACGGTCACATGTGTGTTTGTTATCAACTTACAAATTGATTTTTGTAAGGTTGTTTGCTCGAATTGTTAAATTAAGAGCATCGTTCCAAACTATAAAATTATGTTGATAATGTTGGTTGGTTAGCATAAATTGTATGCCTCCAATTATACTAGACCATTGATTATGAGAACAAATATCTCAAATAAAATTTGGTATAAGATGAGTTTATTTAACATGTACGCATCAAGCTAACAAGGTTCTCCCATCATAATTGGTTCAGGGTCAGGAACCAAATAATTTCCATCTAAAAATTTGATGTGTGTACATATGATTTTATTGCTCCACCACACATAAAGATGGATCCCCAAATGAGGTTGGGGTAAATGTTAGATTTTCTAACATTAGGGGGAGATATGTTTACCAGCTGAAAATTATGTGTGGGGTGAATAATTTAGATCCTCGTTAAAAAAATGTGAACTTGAAGTTCAAGAGATAATTCATTTGCAAAATGTTACAAATAATTTGTCAGATGTATTTGCTGACCCAATATTTTAATTAAGCTGCAAATGCTCCAATAAATGGTCCTTGAAGGACATAGTCTATGGTACATCAGAAGCGTGATATACCAATCGGTTTCAAACGTAAAACTCCATGAGGAAGGACAGGGGCAAATTATCAATGATCATGATAACGAGGCAAGTGCTTTAAAAGAGCACCATGACATAACATTTCATAAAACCTTGGCAGAGGTTCAAGTACCTGAAAATGATGAAAAATGAAGAGATCTTGATAAGTTATGTCGTATTGGAATCGATATCAAAATGACCGTCGACGGTATCTTTGATATGAAGTAGCACTCAATGCTATAAATGGTTACGAGGATCTTGAATTCAAATATGTCATATAACGTGGACAGTTAAATTATTGGCCAAATAAAATGCACTATTCAAGTATATTTTGTTTCACTTAGAAAAGTGATGTTTCTGAACTTATAGTTCATAGATCAAAATATATGTCAGTGGGAGTACAAATAAATCATTGTGCGAAAGTATAACCGTAAGATATAAAGTACGGTTTATGCCTCGGGACATAAAGGATTTTCTCAAAAGTCCTTGTATTATTAAATGGAGATATATTCTCCGATGGTGGATACAATGAGACTTATTTCAGTCTGGCAATAGATGAAATACTTGAATATGTATAATGAATGATTATCATGTCTAACTAGACGATAAAGGTTATATGAAAATTCTTGAAGGATTTAAAAGGGCCTAAAACAATCCCATTGAGTACCCAATGGTTCTGAGATTGCTTAACACAAAGAAAGAATCTTTTCGACCTCATGAAAATGATTAAAAATGGCATGTATTAGTGCACTTACAAATTTCTGGTTATGCAAATACTGAAAGATTATTTGATATACACAACGAAAATTATGTGAAGGGATTGTCATATTATCATTCAAGTTATGACAAGAAACTAATAAAGCAAATGACTCAACATATAAGATGTTGATTTTCTTTGAGAAGAAAAGATGAGCTTCAATAAAATTGAAACGATCAATCTCCGAGTCATAAATGATTTGATTATGTAGATGCAAAATATTTATTTGATCTGCATAAAACTCGATCGCAAATGGTCTATTTGCTTACATATGGAGGCACAACAATATCTTGACATTCAAAGAATCAAACATTAGTAACCACATCTTCAAATCATGCAGAAATAATATTGATCTATGAAGTAAGTAGGGAGTGTGTTTGGTTGTAATCGTGATCTATTGTATTCAGAAAATATGTGATTTTCCTTTGGGAAAGGACATTCCAGCCACCATACACGAAAGTAATATATAGCTCAATTGAAGGGAGGATACAATCAAAGGAGATCGGACAAAACATATTTCACCAAAAATCGTTTTCACACGTGATCTTCAAATGGTGAGATAGATGTTCAAAGACCCATTCAAGTGATAATATTGTAAGCTTATTCACTAAGAATTGCCAACAACAACATTTGAGAAGTTGTGATATAAGATTGGAATGCAACGTCTCCGAAATATCAAGTAAAATTTTTATCAAGGGTAGAAAAATACGCGTTGTACTCTTTTCTTTAACCATGGTTTTATCCCAAGTGGGTTTTCCTGGTAAGGTTTTTAACAAGACAACATTCAAAGTGTATTAAAAGATATGTGTACTCTTTTTCATTCATTAGAATTTTTTTCCACATGATTTTTTCCTAGTAAGGTTTTAACGAGATACTTTATCTATGGACATTCAAGGGGTGGGGGGGTGTTATAAAATACTATGGTATGAATGTCCACTACACCAAGAAGTTACTATGGCTAATTATCTCCATTACTTCCCTCCATTATGAAGATAACCTCCACCTTTATGGTCATTATTCTTGTACCTTTTCACCTCCATAACCTCCTCCATTAATTTCATGTTTATGACTAACCTTTTGTATGCATCTATGTTACACTATAAATAGAGGCATAAAGGTTCATATTATAGACACTTGAAGATTTGGTGAATACTTGAAGACTTGGAATAATAAGAAAAGTTTTCATCTCTTGTCTCCCTATTTCTATTGTTTTCATCTTCTATATTTCTTTTCTTATTTTACTTTAGTTTTACAACAATAAAGAGAATGATCTATTTGTGGTAAAAAAAAAAAGTAAGACTGATCTGTGCAAAAGTAAAAGATATGTCATAATTTGTAAATAAAATTATATAATATATTATTTATGTAAATTACCCTTTATTTATTTCTCAACCTTGTCTTTTCAACATTTCATTATCTTTGCTTTCGTTTCGGCAAACTTGATCATGGTATCTCATGGTCAAGACCTTCAACAAAGACACCTCATTTAAGAGGTGGAGGAAGAGGATACGCCAACGTTGGGGAAAGGAAAAATCTCCATTAGTAAGTCCTTTTCTAGGAGTAAGGAGATGGTCGAGATCCTAGTCTGAAAAGGAGTGTTTGACATAAATACTAAGGAGTTATACTTCTCATCGAACTATAACTCCTATAAAAAAAACCCATAAAATAGTTCGATGACCAAAACAAGCCAGTGAGTGGGTTCACTTCTTTAATACGATAGACCATCTACCCACTATCCAAGTGAATTGTAGATGGGAAGGTGTAGATGGACATGTTTAATGCATCCCAGGGTGAGGTCCAGTTACCAATAGTTGTGATTAAAAGTGTTCACGGTTTGGATAAAAACCTATCGAAATAAAAAATTGAACCAAATCGATTATATAATCCAATTTTATTTTGGATTTGGTTTGGTTTTGAATTTTTAAAAATCAAAAGTATTTGGTTTGGATTTTATTCGAAAATATCAAAGAAAATAACCGAACAGAACCCAACCGATAAATTATATACATATATTTTATTATTATACATGCATAATATATTATTTTTACAAACAATTTTAAAGATCTTATATACATTTTCATCAAATTTTATTTTTAATCTATTTATGAAAACAAAAATACCCAAGATTGGTAAAATTCTTGGTGGGACTAGAAATGTCAGTCTCTCTTCCTTCTTAGCCAAAATGGTGAATTTTGAAGCTTTATTCATAGTAAATTTTGTGATTGAAAGTTCTATAATGTCACCCGTTCAAACTATTTTTCGTTCTGAATGGATTGTTGTCACTTTTTTCCCATTTTGAATGAAACATTCCTCTTATTTTTGTGTATGATTAATAACTGAACCAAACCAAATCGAAATTGATAACAACCAAACCTATAAATGTATATTATAATTGTTTTGGTTTTGAGAATTTAAAAACCAATTAAGTTGGTATGATTTTGACTTTGACCAATAACCGATTAAATTTAACCCGTTAACATCCCTAGTTGTGATAAATTTTATATTATGTATGTACATGTATCCCTTCACCATTGAATTCAAACTTTTGATTTCCTTAGTAATCTAACAATTGCTTGGCTCAAGTGGGTCTCTAGGTGTGAAGGCTTTTGCATGCCTACAATATCTTATTGCCTAGGCTGAAAGTCCATCACCCTTGAGAATTCTTTTCTCTTCTACTCCCTCATGCTCTGTTATCTATGTGTAAGGGAGGGGGTGCCAAAACACCCAGTGAACTCAGTTGAAACTTCATAT
>JAJOOR010050808.1:0-10756 GCA_036250505.1 Solanum acaule | reverse complement strand
TTTGTGTGCTAGGAGATATGACCCTCCAAAGTAGACCCTCGAAAAAGGCTTCACTTGGAAATTTCGGATTTTGATACGGTTGCTCTAAAATTTGGGTTAGACCCATTTCCCACTCAATTTGACCCCCTAAACAAGAATATGAGGTCGGATTTTTGAAAAACGAAACGGATTTTTATATATAGCTAAACAAGTTTCCGGTAACTTCCGAAGCACATTTTTAAGAACTTTTTGGGTCATTTCACTCACCAATTCTTCAATTCTTCTAAATCCTTGAAATTCTAGCCTCCAAAGCAACTCAAGCCTCCAACCCTACATTTGGTTAGAAAGTAGGCAATATGCATTAGTAAAAAACGTACTAAGTATGAAAGCTAGCACAACATCATAAGAGTATCTCAAAATGGTTAGTCAACATAAGACATAAGGATAAGAGATAATAACATAGTCATGGCATAATCATTATAGTCATAGCATGGTCTCCAAATATAAGATTCATATAAAACATAAGTCAACATAAGATATATTTAATGAGCATAGGAGACACATCATGTTCATGGCACAGTCTTTACTTAGACTTTCATGGTTTCATACTTCAACCTTAAGTCCTTCATATTACAAGAGAACTACTTCACAAGCCACCTCCAAGTATACTTGTGCAATGCAATGATAGCATCCCATACTACCATCCAAGCTAAGTACCTCTCTTTGGCCATTCTTGGGCATAGTCCACATTCATATTCAAGACTTAGGTCTTCATGTCATCTTAATTATAGTCTAGGTACTTGATCAACTCTTAAGCTACTCTATGCCATAAGGGTACCATACTTCTAAGTAACCCCAAGACACACTTGTACAATGCATGAAAGGCATCACATACTACCCTTCACACTAAGCATAGCCTTGAAGTCATCCTAGTCATATTCACCCTACTTTAGCCTCATTATTAGCTTAACTCTCATAACTAAGAGAACTACCACCTTGGTCAATCATATCTTGGAAGGCAACTATGGCAACAACCCAAGCTAAGTCATACTACATAAGGGAACCCTTCAGAACTAGCCTCAAGTCATACTTGTGCCATGTATGGATAGTATCCCATACTACTACCCACACTAAGTACTTCTTTAGACTACCATGAATGTTCACTAGTTGGGGACTAATCCCTCTAGTCTATTTACCTCTTCAAGGCTACCAACGAATAACCCCCTAATGGCTAGACCATGCTATCATCTTACTAACATAACTAGGTTAAGCTAAGCTAACTACCTTGGAAGACACATTAACATGCAAGTCCAAGCTACTCTAGGAATGGTACAAGTGTCCTATCCTAGCTACCATGAAATAGTCCTTGACCAACTAAGTCATGCTACCCTTACAAGTGTACTAGATTACAAATGCAAGCTATCCATAGGGGAGTATGATTCTCAACCCTAAGCTCTCCTTAGGAGAGTATGAGTCCTCAATCCCAAGCTACCATGACTAACCTAACTCAAGCTATCCTTGAAATGCATCTTACAATGCAAGTCAAGCTACCCTTAGGAGAGTATGGATCCTCAATCCTAAGCTACCCTTAGGAGAGTATAAGTCCTCTATCCCAAAGCTACCATGAAATGGTCTTGTCCAAACCAAGTCAAGCTACCATGAATGCATCCTAACAATGCTAGTTCAAGCTACCCATAGGAGAGTATAAATCCTCAATCCTAGCCTACCATGACTACTAATAACTCATGCTATCATGACATACATTCTTCAATGCTACGTCAAGCTATTCCTTAGGAGAGTATAAATCCTCCATCCCAAGCTATCAACCTTGGTCTTATTCTACTAAGCCAATCTATACATGAAGGAAACACAAGACTCAACTTCAAGCTATCCTATCTTGGTTTTGTCTTTCCAAGTCAAGATACACATGAAGGGATCATATATCACAACTTCAAGCTATTATACTCTAACATTGTTTGATTCATTCTAGGTTACTAAGTCAAACTAGTATCCTTCTATGTGAGAGAACTTGATTATCCTAGCTTGTTCATGTCTAAGTGTATAAGAGAAAGAGAATACACCACAAGATCACTTCATATTGACTTCACCCCCAAAGCCCTAACAATAATGGCTACAAGCCCTACTTTCAAGCTTCACTGCATTCTATCACGATCCATGTCTAAATTACAATCTATTCAATCCTATTGTTCATTAAAAGGTGATTCTAGTCATACTTGATCATAAAGGTTAAGTTCTAACTTCTTAAGTCAAGATATTTCCAATTCAATCAAGTATATTTCAATTCATGATTAGATGATCCTAACTATGATCAATTAGAATTCAAGACATTGAAATAGGAAGATCACTTTAGAACCTTCAATTTTGCCTCTAATGGCATCAACCCACAATATTCATATTCATTAATTTAAATTAGGGTTCATCATAGAAATAACATGAATTCATCATAATATCATTAAACAAAGACAATTCAATCATAATTGGGCAATATCCACTAGATTGGAATCACACCCAAGCCCTACCCACAATGCAATCACAACCCTAGCTAGAATTGGGTTTTTGAGATCACAATTGGGAGATTTCTAGAAGGACCCATGGATGAATAAGCTTCACATACCTTCAATCAAAGCCCCAAACAAATCCTGAATCAATGGTGAAAATCGCCCTAAGCTGCTGCCCCAACTTCCTTTCTTCTTCTTCTTCTAGAGAGGGGATTTCTTGGGGAGTAATTTGGGGGTCTTTAGATGAATGAGTTCAAGTGAGTAGTTTAGGGGTCTATTAACTATTTATAGGTGGTTATTTAACTATCTAACCGACCCCCTAAGCCCTGAATTAATTAACTAATCAAATCCCAAACACCCAACGTAAAACTAAAATGCTGAAAACTGGCAGCATTCACGACTTCACCATCCATGGACCGTAGATTGATTTACTGTCCATGGTTTAGTCTCGTGGTTTCGGTCAGAGATTCATATTTTGCAGGCCAACTAAGGCATGATCCACGACAATGAACCACGGGGAGTAGATCAGTCTACTGAGCGTGGTTTGCAACGGTGAATCACACTTTTTGACTGTTTTGGGGTCCTCCTCAAAGACCCCTTGGGTGGTCCTTGGGGAGTCGTACCTAGACGTTTAACCCCTAAACATGTCATTCTAAGTACAGGAACCATTTATTTGATTTTAACCCTCATGCGACACTCCAAACCTCACCCCAAAGGCTCTAGAACTCACTAGTTCAACTAACTAAAACATGGGGTGTTACAACAACCTTAATGCATCCTCTCGTTCGAGAAAGATGGGTAGGATTGGGTTTAGGATTCACTCTTTCGAGCTGAACCCATATCAACCCAATACCTACAAACCATTAACTAAGAGATTTGGTTCCAAAACCTCTCTCTCAAGCAAGCTAAGAACTCAAAATTAGAATTGCATTTGCAACTACAATTCATAGATTGAAACACAACTAATGATTAAAACCACTTCAATATAACAATTAAATCTGTAATTAATAATACCCATCAGCTAATTCAACTCAGAATCACATGATCACACCCGAAGAATTGGGGTTTTAGCCAAACATCATAAAAGGGTAAAAATAATTACCAACTCGATTAGCCATCAGCTGGGTAATAGTCTCCAAGCCTTTACAATGTTCCAAAATAGTTAAGTTCAAAAAACCAAGTCAAAATCCTCAAAATTCTACAATAAGCATTCAAACACTTAGAGAAAACTCTACTCTAGAATGGGAGTTGTAGTATATGAGTGAGAACTGGGTGACAACTTCTGGGAACTCTCGGTACTCCTCAAAATTCCTTTCCAAAATCAATTTATAGTTTCCCAAAATTTAGGCTGAAAGTCCAGTCAGCGGATTAAGTCGGTCTCGCCGAGGGGTTCAGCATCCGCCCTTTGCTCTCTTCCATCGCCATTTTACAATGGTTCTTAGCATCCCAAGTCCTGTAACTTTGGGCGATCCAGTGTGTTCTCGCGGAATTGATTGGCGATTGCCCATTTCTGTCGGCAACTTGGTTTCTTCCCCTAGGGCTGGCACACTGGAACTTTAGGCGAGCTGAAGAGCGAATCGGCAGTTTACCGAGTGGTCTTGGCGATAACCAAGATAGCCTTTTCTCCACCTCTTCAACTTGTTTTGCTCCTTTTTGCCTAGTAGTGTCCTTACCTTGCTCCTTACCTCATTTACCTGAAAATCAATGCTTTAACATTAGTTTATAGCATAATTTAGGCATTTGAGGACACTAAAACTATTAAATCAAAGCCCTAAATGAGTCCAAATCTCGGATTCATCAACACCTCTAACTTAATCTTTTGCTTGTCCTCAAGTAAAACTCAAGATCAACAGTTCAATAAGGATGTCTCAATAGTGCTGCATAAGACTCAACATGAATGCACACAAAAGGTTCAAACTACGCATACAATGCTCAATTGCACACTCAAAGATTCAAATTGTGACTCACTATTCCCAGTGTCTCAGCAATCATGGAAGTATCTCTCAGAGAGGCTTGTCTAGCTGTCTCGAACATGGCATCCTCTAAGTCAGCCAGGTCCTCATAAACAACATCCTCACGCACACCAAGCTGCTCCTCATCTTTCTCGGCTTCAGACTCAGCAGTAGCAACATCAGCCCTAATCTCATCTCCGATAGTAGCCGAAGGTACTTCAGAATAGGCTGGAACATTCAGCCGTTCGACATGTCGTTGAGTTGCTTTGGCGAGCCAGATCGAGCTCATCGAAAGTACCAGCGCAAAGTTTTTCATAATTCAAGACAGGTCGGTGATGTCTAGGGACATTCAACGAATCGATGATCTAGGAATAGCTCACCAAAAGTTACAACATATTTTAGGGGTTAGGAAAGGCGATCAAGAAGGACTTTCAGCGAGTCACCGAGTGAACTCGGTGAGCTCAAGTATATCGCCGAAAGTTATAGAACACAATTCATCAATTCAAGGAAATTAGAGGTGGTCTAGAGGGAGTTCGGTGAACCGCCGAACCACTCGGCGAGCTTGACTTAGCTCGCCAAACGGTCCAGCATGCCAGTTTTCACCCCACTTCTTCGAAATTCAACTCGCATCCCCCGAAAACAAAATTAAACACATACACTATCAAATTCAATCAAGACCCATACTACCCATTCCCTTGGGGTACTCAGACTTCCCCCGATTTGGCCAAAATTGGTCATTTGACGTCTTTTTCCCTTAAGAATGACGTCAAACGCTCCATCATTTGGCAAAATACATCATTTAGCACAATTCGGGGTTACTTAGACTTCACCCCACTAGACACAATACATTTTTATCTCAACCCAACAATTTAGACTCGAATTTAACAATCACAGACACATGATTCTATCAAATAAGCACAATTAGGCACTAACTTAGCTTATTGTGGGCAATCCAACAATTAAACAAGATAAAATCAACTACCCAACCACAATCAACAACACATTATTGATTTTCATTCAAGTTTAACCACATATAGAGTTTGGGTTTCAGAAAAACCAACCTTTAATGTCGAAAAAAAGATTTGTAAAGCTAGGCGGAAAAATTCCACAATCCCGAGCAAGGTTTTCACAAGGTACAAGGATAAAAACACAAGAATACTAAAGATCTAAAGTAGGGAGTGAGAGTACGAGAGTTAAAAATGGGAGAAGATAAAGGATATTGAAATTTTAAACTGTTTGGCCTTTAAAACCTTGCAGTTCGCGCTACGTTCTGCGATATAAGTTGTGCTCGCTGAACCACTCAGCAATGCGCTGAGTGGTATTTTGGCTCGCCGAGTCTTACAAGACTCCCAATAATTTGGGGGTTCAAACGACGGACAAAGTTGGGTTCACCGACCTGTTCGACGAGTCGCTGATTGAGCATGTAGCCCACCGAGTTTTACAGAGTTCTTCTTCAAGCTTGGTGGTTCCAATGGTGGTCCAAGTCGGGGATCGCCGACCTATTCAGCATGTCACCGACTGGACTTTGGCTCGCCAAATTACCTATTTTCCAACACTTTTCACTTTTCAACCTGCACAATCAACACCCGTTATTCAAAATCAAAAACTAAACCATAAAAAACTTGGGTTGCCTCTCAAGAAGCGCCTTAGTTAACGTTGTGGTACGACGTGGATACGCTTTCAATGATCATTGTTCGGGTTTCCTAAGGTATCACTTGGTAGGCCCCCTTTTGGCCTTGGGTTCAAATGAGAAGAAATTTAACTCATTTGCATTTCCAATTGCTTAATTGACACTGAATGGGAGGTGACCATCTGATTAAGTGTACATACATCCTCCTTCATCTCCTTCAACACTTTGTTCGACCCTTCAACTTTGTTGACAATGCATGAGAGCATGTCCTTTGTATGGACATTTTCCGATTCCTTGGGCTTTTGACGCTCATGGGGTGGGACATACATGTCCTTATCACCCTCTCTTTTCATACAAGTTACGTTACGATCACACCACTTTCTTTCACGGTCTCTCCAACCATCATCTCTATTCCAACCCAGATTTCCACCCGGCCTTGGATAGTTTGAACGATATCCTCCTCCTTGATTATCTAGGAAGTTCACTTCCTCATTGTACAACGCTTCAAACTGAGCTTCTTCGGGGTTTGCTCCACCAGCACCCACATTATTAACACTCTTCATACAACTGCCCATCACATTTTTCGCCAAGATATCCAGTTGGGTCATCATTTTAGCCATGTTTTGGTATCTCTCTTGATCATTCTCGATCTTCTATTTTGTCATTCTAAAGGTGAAAGGAGAGACTTGGTCTTCACGAGTGTACCACACTCTATTTATCTTGGTCATTCCATCAAGGAGTTGAGATGTTTCTTCATAGGGTTGTTGCATTATACTCCGGGAACAAGTTGATCAGCAACTCCTTTATTCACCGAGTCAAGGCTCCTATAGAAGTACTACTGCAATATATGATTTGGCAGTCCGTGAGTGGACATTGAAGCACCAACTTCTTAAACCTCAGCCACGTCTCATGGATTGGTTCACCTTCCAAGCATTTGAAACCTTGGATGCTATCTCTGAGCGTCATCATCCTTGACAAGGAAAAGAATCTAATATTGAATGATACGGTAAGCTTATCTCTATAGGTGATGGAATCCTTTGTCAACTCAGCTAACCATTTGCTAGCTTCATCCATCAAAGAGAATGGAAACAACTTGAGACATCTTATTCTTGTGATACGTTCTTGAATGAGAATGGGCCACAAACATCTACGAAGTTCCTAATATTCTCATGGGGGTCTTCGTGAGCCAATATTCCATATAGACCTTTCATTTGGAGGAGCTGTAGTATTGTGCTAGTGACACGGAAGACAACATTTCCTTCAATTAGAGGTAGAAGTATTGCACCAACTCCACCCAATTGGATTGGGTCATTCACATCGTTAAGATTCCCAATATCATCTTGGTGGCCCACTTAACTACCATTACTACCGTTTATGCTCATCTCTTCCTATGTTCAACACAAGCAACACAAAACAAAACTAAAGTAAGTCGATTCAACTACAACCAAAAAGATCACAATTCAACTTCAATAAAAGAATTTTAAACAACACCAATCCCCGGCAGCGACACTATTTTGATTAATGTTTCAAGTACACCTCATCCAATTCTAGGTGCAAACGATCGTTAACTAGTATAAAACCCAACTAAGAGTTAGGGTCGAACCCACAAGGAGTGGTACGTGTTCATATTCAACTATGAAGTACAAACGTGATCTAATTAGTTATAGGAATAGAAATTATCGAAAAAGACATGTAAACAAGTCTAAGGGGTTGACAAGAATGTCAGATGGGGGGTTTTGGTTTGCAATTATCAGCTACAATAGAAACAAAATAAGAGAAAATAAAAATATAAAAAGGAATTCTCGAGATGTGAACGATTATAGGAAAATTTCACTATATGGGTAATTGAAACTACTAATAAATATCAGTGAAAAAGTTTTCTCTCAAACAACTATCACGTTTCAAGTGATTTCTTTTGAACATCAACATGCTTCTTAGCAAATAAGTACAACCCACAACCTTAATACATCCTCTCTCTCTCTCGAGAAAGATGGGTACGATTGGGTTTAGGATTCACTCTTTCGAGCTGAACCCATATCAACCCAATACCTACAAACCATTAATTAAGAGCTTTGGTTCCAAAACCTCTCTCTCAAACAAGCTAAGAACTCAAAATTAGAATTGCATTTAAACCTACAATTCATAGATTAAAACACAGCTAATGATTAAACCCACTTTAATATATCATTTAAATCAGTATTTAACAATATCCATAAGCTAATTCAACCCATAATCACATGATCACAGCCCAAGAATTAGGGTTTTAGCCAAACATCGTAAAAGGGTAAAAACAATTACCAACTTGATTAGCCATCAGCTGGGTTATAGTCTCCAAGCCTTTACAATGTTCCAAAATAGTTAAGTTCAAAAACCCAAGTCAAAATACTCAAAATTCTACAATAAAACTCAAAAACTTAGAGAAAACTCTACTCTAGAATGGAAACTGTAGTATTTAAGTGAGAACTTCTGGGAACTCTCGATACTTCTCAAAATTCCTTTTAAAAATCAATTTATAGTTTCCCAAAATTTATCTTGAAATTCCAGTTGGTGGATTAAGTCGGGCTCACCGAGTGATTCGACGATCCGCCCTTTGCTCTCTTCCATCGCCATTTTGCAATGGTTCTCAGCATCCCAAGTCCTGTAACTTTGGGTGATCCAGTGTGTTATCGTGAAATCGATCGGTGATTTGCTGATTGCCCATTTCTGTCACTGACTTGGTTTCTTCCCTCAGGGTTGGCACATTGGAACTTTAGACGAGCTGAAGAGCCACTCGGCGGTTCGCCGAGTGATCTTGATGATCACCAGGATATCCTTTTCTCTACTTCTTCAACTTGTTTTGCTCCTTTTGGCCTAGTAGTGTCCTTGCTTTGCTCCTTAGCTCATATACCTGAAAATCAATGTTTTAACATCAGTTTATAGCATAATTTAGGCATTTGAATACACTTAAACTATCAAAACAAAGCCCTAAATGAGTCCAAATCTCGGACTCATCATCAATCCAATTGAAGACTGGGAAATTTTATTTATCTTTATAAAAATAAAAATACATAATAAGAAGTATGAAACTTAATAAAATAAAATTTAAGTACATGAACTTTAATTAAGACATTAAAACACATAACAACATTATTCAATTCCAATTCAATTATCAATCTTCAATTGCGATCCCCAAAGAAGTCTTCAGCTTCCATATGAGTAATATCATCGAGCCCATCAAAAGCATCATCTTTCGATGCTAAATTAGCCTCAATATTCTCATGATATTTTTGAGAAGACCCTGCCTGAGCATCATCTTTGATAGTCAAATGTGACACTACTCGGGCATTAGAAGAGGAGGCACTGCCTTCATTTCCTTTCCTTTTAAAGGAATTTTGATACAGCCTGACAAAATGCTCAGGTGCCCGACATTCATTTTTCCAGTGACCTTTAAGGTCACAACGATGACATTGATCGCCCTTGCCTTTTAAAGGATTATTTTGAGAACCCATATTGTTCTCGCTTTTGTTATGACCGCCACCTCAACGATTATTATATTGTCTTTTGCCTTTGCCACACCACGCACATTATCATGGCCATGATTACTTTGTCTTATTTTAGATTGGTTGTGTGCTTCTACCCCGTGTGCCTATGGTAATGGAGCACTTCCAACGGGACGGGCTACATAATTTTTCATTAAAAGGTCATTATGCTGCTCAGCCACCATAAGGCATGAGATTAATTCAGAGTATTTTTTAAAACCTTTCTCACGATATTGCTACTGTAATATCATATTGGAGGCATGGAAAGTAGTTAGTTCTTTTCCAACATGTCCTCATCTTTTATAACTTCCCCACATAATTTTAATTGGGAAGTGATTCTAAATACATCAGAGACAGTTTTATAATCTTGAAACCGTAAGTGCATCCACTCAAAACGAGCCCTTGGCAATACCGTTGCCTGGAGGTGGTCATACCTTCCTTTCAATCCTATCCACAATTGAAATGGGTCTTTCACTGTTAAGTATTCAACCTTCAGGATTTCATCAAGATGATGACGAAGGAAAATCATAGCCTTCGCTTTATCCTAACTTGATGCCTTATTCCCTTCGATTATACTATCACCAAGGCCCTTAGGGGTCGTTTGATAAAAAGATTAATAATGCAGGGATTAGTAATGTAGGGAATAGTAATGCAGGGATTAGTAGTGCAGGGATTAGCAATGCAGGGTTAGCAATGCAGGGTTTATTTTTATCAAGTGTTTAGTTCATTGTTTCCCACCTCATCTTGTGTTTGGATTAAAACTCTATAAAATATTTTTTTTCAGTTATACCCTTGAATTATTATGTAATTGGGTCAAGGTAGATAATTGCCGGACAATATTATTTTTTATGGCCTTCTAACTATCTATGAGGAGAACAACTTTGTTGTCATATTTGCTATTTTTTCAGCTGAATTATTTTAGGATAAATAATTTTCATCTTAATAAATTGATCACTCACAAAATGTCATTTTTATATTTAAAAAAGATAAACCATCTACTTTTAAAATCGAAAAGATGGTCAACAATGGTAAAATTGAATAAAAGTTGCAAGATGTAGTTTTAATATGTATGCAATTTTTTAAATTGTTCAAAATACAAATAATTAGAAAACCATACATATATATATATATATATATATATATATATATATATATATA
>JAJOOR010050799.1:7500-10035 GCA_036250505.1 Solanum acaule | reverse complement strand
TTTCGTAGTCATTTTCTCCATGTTTGTAACATTGAATTTTCAGTTTCCCAAAATTGAATTCAGTTGTCTATGCATCTGCTGTTCTGATCTTATTGGAAATTCTTGGTTCCTAGTTAGGCATTACTTGCCTGCAAGGGTTCTTCTTTCCCCTACTAATTTCAGGGGAATGCTTGTATTCATCTACAAATGTGTTCTTTGCAAATGTTTAGCTCTTGCTGATTTAACTTTTAACTACTCAGCATCAGGGGAAGCAAAGAAAACTGTATTCTGAACTTTGCATTGCCCTTTTTATTACCGGGGCTTCAGCACATCATCCATCTCAGTGTGGATTCTCCATTTTTCGGTGTCATGCGAGTTGTGTTTTTAACTGCAAAACCCAGAATTGACTTGATCATGAAAGAATCAGTCAGTGTAGTTTGGAAAGGCAAGAGGGTGACATAATGTTCTAATTTCGCACAATAAAAGAAGGAAATTTTTTATTACATTATTTGATTTCCAAAAACGTAACCCCTCTTCAGGGAGAAATTTTTTTCCACAGAAGGTTTTCTAGAAGTTTAATATCTTATATTTTTTTCGCATGTATATTATTTATTACACCATTCTCTCTTGGTTTTCATTATATTCTCAGATATCTACCATATCTATTAAATTTATAATCTGGATGACCCAAAATTTAGCTGCACATTATAAAGTAATGTTACACGAAATAATTAAATAAAAACATAAGAGGATTTTTGACTTACAATATATTGTTTTTTTTTCAATATTTTGTATTTTCATAATAATAAGCGAAGAGCATTGTGTAATATTAAAGTATATATGTCTAACAAGTCAAAATAAAACATATCGGGAGGAATGTGTAGTTTCGAAGAGGAAATAATAAATAAAAAGAAAATAAAAGTAAGTAATTCCACATTTCAAATTGGGTTCCAAAACCTTAATGGACTGACAAAACTCAAAAGCTATTACATACAATTAGTACAAAGATTACCCAAATTGGCGTTTAAACCCAGCAAACAAAAGCAAAATTCATACGGGAGAAGTCGTCAAATCGGTAAAAATCATGGAGGTGGAGCTCAAAGAATTGCTGAGTGATCTCCATTCTCTCAAGAAATCAATCTCAGATCCTTCCCATCTTGCTCTAATCGAAAAGGTAAGTTCAATGGTGTTGCGAATTCTTCAATCTCCTAATATGTTAGGTCTAATTCAACTGGATCTGTTATAGTAAAGTAGAAGAATTCATTATGGGGTCAATTGATTGAATGCTGATTATGTTCAGAATTTAGGTACCATATCTGCCAAGGTCAACAACGACTCAATTAGTCGTTTTTTTTATGCATTGACTGTGCAGTTTATCGGACTTACCTGGGAGTGTTTTAGATTTGTCATAAAAAACCTGCATTAAGCATTGCAGTCTCATAGTAAAAAAATAGGATTTCTAATAGAGTACTTTTTTGTTTGGCGTAAGATGAATTTAAATGGAGAATTATGGTTGGTGAGGATTCATCTAGATGATCAAGTTTGTTCGGAATTGAGGCATGGTTGTTGTTGTTTGTAAACATTGAAGTTTCATCCTCCTGATATTTATTAAATGTATTCAAATTCATATCCTTCATAATGTCTTATGCTAAGTAGGCTTTGGTTTATGTCTTTGACTATATAGAAGTTCTTCAGGTTTACTTCGTTTGTTTAATGTGAAATGGATATATTTGCCTTTTGATATCCCTTAAAATTTAATATGCTTACTTTATAGTAGAACATAATTGGGCGGGATTTCGGTCTTTCTCATCCACTTTATCTTTACGTCTAAACCTACATGTAACCTGAGAAACACCGTCAATGATTTTTTTTAAAAAATTTACTACAGTGTTCGTCAAAAATACCACCATATCTTTCAAATGCCATTAACCTTTATCATTTTTTTGCATGTGACGGTCATGACATTTTTGATATATTCTTCTCTTTGGTCGTATTTCTAGATGCATTTGCATGCTGAAAACATCGCTACTCTTGAGAAGTCAGGAACTACTCGCCGTTCAAAAGTCAAGGTTAGTGTATATAGTCCGTCATGTTCATTGGAATTAACTACTAACTTTAGCCAAATAATTACTTGATTGTGATGGTGGCAGGACATGAGTGCTGAAGTTGTTGATAGCAATCCCTATAGCAGGCTTATGGCACTCCAAAGGATGGGTATTGTGAATAATTATGAGAGAATAAGAGAGTTCTCAGTTGCCATTGTTGTATGTATTTTATCTCCCTCCTTGTGTCAAATTCTGTATTTGTAATGTTATAGAACAACATTTTTACTCTCCAATATTGTTTTACATGCGTCATGACTTCCAATAATGCTATGAACTTGGGATTCATATAATTTAATATTTCCTGTCAAGGTCTTAGATGCATGCAAAATAATGCCTAGATTTTTTTGCTTTACACTTGAGATAGTCTTTTATTTTAACTTGTCAACAAAAAGGAAACTGTCCTTTATTTCCATCATACATCTGCTATACTGACTGCCAATCTGGGTGTTAA
>JAJOOR010050799.1:0-2500 GCA_036250505.1 Solanum acaule | reverse complement strand
TCAAACACACTGTTTGTATGTCTGTATTCTGAGCAATTAAAACTTGGAGCAATTCTTAACACAATATAAAATGACTTCTTGGTGGTCACTTGCGGCATTGTAACACATAATTAGACAATAGATCACTAGTTGCATTAAACTGTGTTAAGACGGCTAGAAAAAGGAAATATTCTATATATCATTGTGAGAGTTACTTCCTACAACTATAGTTTATGTGATGGATCGTATGTTAGGTTACAATTTAAAGAAGAAAGAGATAGAACTAATGGTTGAAATCATCTGAAAATATTATACTTATAATATGTTAACTTTAACCTGAATGTATTGTTTATTTTAATTGCAGGTGTCCTTCCTGAAGGTATTGTTCATGAGCTGCCAGTAGCTGATGAATACCCAAAACCACCTGTCACAGAAACAGTTGGTCCTGCGGATGACCTTGAAGAGCTCAGAAGGCAACTTGAGGCTCTTAACGCTGATTAGATTACTGAAATACAAAAAGAGAAACTTTTGTTGTAGAGAAAAGGAGAACTTGGTTGCATGATGTTCGTGTAAAATTTCCTTGCTTTGGAGAAAAAATAGGCTTTTTAATGCTAGTTTTTTGTCTGAATGAATAGACAAGTGAGATGTTCCTATTCCCAGCATGTGAGATTGAAGCGATGAACTAGTCTATATTGCAGCAGCTTACTGACAGAGATTAGAGCTAATGTTGTATTACTAAAAGGTTAATCAAATATTGTCACCATCTCCTTTCTAGCAATTTTGGATCCCTGAAGGTGCTAAATTAATGAATACATCCTATACAATGTTTCAGTATTCTTTCTTTTTCCATCTTTTGTTAATTGGAATACCTGAAAACTGCCCCTATGGATTCCAAGTTTTGCAAAATGCAGGCAAATTCTCTATATCTAGAGGCAGACTTAAGGAATGAATTGTCTCAAACCATAGCCATCAGAGAATCTGATTACAAGTGGATCACATATAAACATGTTTTTTTTTCTTTTTTAAACTTCTAATGAAATGGATACATCAATGTAATTACCACACTTTTATCAACATAAAACCAATTTTACTTTGGTACTAAAACACCTGTTAAAGAAGTTAACTCATCATCTTTACCTTAACCAGTGAAAGTGTTTTCGGTAATAACGAGAAGTTGCAGCTTTTCATCTTAAAGTGAGCAGTTACAAACATTGGTACACATCTCAAGAGTTGAACACCTTACATAGTAAGAGTTGAGAGTCCTCAACCCTCTTAGTAGCAGTACTAAGATGCATCAATCTTTGATCTTTAACCCAAGAGAGATCCATAAGATACATTAAGGTCTAGAGAAGAGCACATCATCGAGGAGTGTCTGATGTTTATAGTTCTTCAAACTTGATTGAGATCTCTTTCATCTGTGGCTGATGCCTCCTTACCTACAATCAGCATTTAAATAAGTTCACAGATCAAAATAACTGATATCTGTTGCTCACTTTTGCTCCAAGGATTATAAGTACTGAGAAAATCTTCTCTCTTTTTTTTTTTTTCATTGGTAAGATGTTTTATCTCCTCGAGGTAACATTTCTTGGAGAGGAGTTGACACTAAAATGACTTACCTTAATGCCAGCCAATGACAGAAGTTTGTGGGAAGCAACATAAGCTGTGTCAGAACCATCTAATCTCTTCTCCACAAAATAAATAACTTCTGAAACACCAGACTGCAAAATACAGAAATTTGAGAGGTATAAATTAATGGAAAACCAAACAGGGAAGATGCATGATGCAGAGACGCAAAATTAATCACAAATCTAGTTCCCTGTGCATACTGCATAGAAGTCAAAAAAGTACTGGAGAACACCCACAGATTCTTTTCATAGCTATTTTTATTCCAGAATCCTCATTAATCTCTTTATGGTTGAATGTTATATCTCGATAAGTTGCAAACGTGCCTACTCATATCTGTATTTATCTTGATTTAAGGGAATCTGAGCACGAAATCCTGATGCAAGTATTTTCAATTCAAAAGTGAGGTGCAAATTCATTTTGTTGTCTTCACATAATTTCTGCTAGTGCATGTCTCACTGAAAATTTATAAAATGAACATCCAAAAAAGCTTAAGCTCCCAAACAGAAGCAATCCTCCATATTATCATTCTTCCATAGTAGAAAATGTTGCTGTGCTATAGATATTTTGAGGTCAAATAGGATCAGACTTACTTGAATGATAATCTTTGCGCATTCATTGCAAGGAAACATTGTCACGTAAAGCCTCTGCATAATAGGGTAAGGCGTATTCTGTGAGATAATACTGGGCAAAACACAGGCCAGATAAAATAATTTCCAATAGACTTAATAAGAAAAGAGGCTGTTCAGAGAGAGAGAAAAAAGGATTGGCAGTAGGAGTGACAGGACATCAGATCGATATTGCACAGGTCAAGACCCAAGCTAACCTGTCCTGCAGCAGATGCATGATTTGTATTCAGGATGGCATTAACTTCAGCATGACAAACATAACTGCAAGA
>JAJOOR010050794.1:0-11763 GCA_036250505.1 Solanum acaule | reverse complement strand
TTCTTTTCTTTTTGATGAAATTGAAAATAAAACTTAGCCTAAAACATGACTCTATTTTTCGTAGTTTTTAAATATTTTAAAAGAAACTTATTAAAATAAGATATAAATCAAAATATTTTATTCAAATATAAAAGAAATTATGTGTCTACAACTTCTTCAAGAACTTTGTTCTTCAAGGTATGTAAGGCTATTCATAGTGTTGGACTAAGTTCGCTCTCACACCCTACATTTAAATTCATCCTGCATGAGTAAAATATAGTTTTTATTCAAAGTTCTATGATTTTTCCTGAATTCAATTTGTGTTCTTATTCCGAGTTTGATTTCCTAATTATGAGATCATTGTATCCTATTCATTGAGATCTTTGAATTGTTGATCATGCTTATATTTTCACATGAACCCTAATTCATGAGATTTTGTTGAAAGCTTTTGTTTGATTATCCCCACGCATTGATTTTGGAAGTTAAAGTGAGTCGGTATATTTTAAAAAGGATTATTTTGAGAAGAGTTTTAAAGGAACATTAATGGATCCAAAATTATTATTTTTACATTGAGAAAAAAAAGTATTGTTGCAAGAAAAGTATAAAGAGTTTTTCAAAAGCATTTAAGTTAGATAAAGAAAAGTTATGTTACTCCTTAAAGAGGGTATTATTTTCATATTGAAAAGAGAGTACTATTTTCATAAAGGTAGAAATAATTTTTAGAGTTTTCACAAAGATTGAGTACATAGCAGTTACTTCTTAAAGAGGTCCTTTTGAGAACTTATCTGAACAAAAGAGTATTTTACTTGAGAACTGTGTTATATGTTTTGGGAGTAGTATTGATCACCAATTTGGGTGAGAGTTCAGATAACTCATAACCCCATAAACCACGTAGCTAGAGTGGGATTGGATCGGACTGACATTCGGGTGACTCCTCACTGAATTTTAAGAGGCCGATTAGATGGATTCATGAGTTAAGTATGTTGTA
The DNA here is from genome assembly GCA_036250505.1 of Solanum acaule. Taxonomy (NCBI): domain Eukaryota; kingdom Viridiplantae; phylum Streptophyta; class Magnoliopsida; order Solanales; family Solanaceae; genus Solanum; species Solanum acaule. Next base: position 10,796 of record JAJOOR010050794.1, on the reverse strand, counting down.
TATTCCGTCAAGGTATAGGATAGTTCTTGCAACGTGGGCGGGATGTTGTATCACCACGAAGCTCATAGTGATGGTTGTCGGTTAGAGAATCACTCAAATAGAATAAAGAGTATTTCATTATCATATTTATATATGTACAGTTCATTGAGTTAGCATATTTATTAGTAAGGCTTTTAAATGATTTTATCTCTACTTATGCTTTGCATTCAGTTGAGTATCTTGCTTCAACTTCTCTAGTTCAGTTATTTATCTTCCTCTTTTATATTATATACTTGTACATTCAATGTGTTGATGTCATTCGACCTGCATCTTTATATGATGCATACACGGGTGTTCATGATCATCAACAAATGTTTTGCTGAGATCACTTTGCACTTTCTTTCTTTATCTTTGGTGAGCCTTCATTGAATTCCAAAGGACTCCACTCTTTTCTTTTACTTTAGAAGTTTTGAGGTGTCGTGGCCGCGTGGGTCTTGTCTCGACATCCATATTGAATTATAGAGGCTCATGGAGAGTTAGTGTTGAGTTTCTTTTCCTTTGAACTATTTTGGCAAACTATTATTGTTTTCAGAGTATTTTCAAATAGTTTTGAGTATACTATTTTGAGATAGTTTGAGTTTGAGAACTTTTGAATTGAAATTCTATTTTAAAGCCTAAATATTTTGGATTTAGCCTTCCGCTAGTAGTCAGCCAAGCGAATGATTTGCTTGGGGTCATCAATTGTTCTCAAGTGCCAACTACATCAAGCATTTAGGCTCGGGGCATGACACTAACTGTGGACTAAATTTCCTAGAACCTAAAAGTCATTGTACCAAAACATCTAACAAGCCTAAAGTAAGGGGATGCAACCCTAAAAATAAAACATAATCTTAAAGTCTAAAGTGTTTGTGCCCGAAAAAATGGACAATAATATAGAGAAGAATCCATAGTAGCTTGGAAGAAGTTAGCTCACCTTTGGATTCACATGTCTCGTGTCTCACAACTGAGGTCATGAAGCAGCCATATGAAGATGCCTTTTATTCAACAAAGAAATAGAAAGTGCAGTATTAGTACACAACCATTGTGTACTAGTAGGATCATCCGCTAGTTCCAGTATACATATTATTAACAGACAAGCACAATTCAGTAAGCACATAATACACAATTACAACACAACTACAACATATCCCAAACTCCAGATCCTTACCCGAAATGAATATGCATAACAACATGAATCATCACAACACAACAAGCCAATATGATTCTCTCATGGAAGTCATACATACAAATAATTAATGTACATGTATCGTTCCCATTCAAGTTAGTGTATCGACGTGGTATGCTTTCCCATTGTACCTACGTGGTACCCATTTAAGAGTTTAGTCTACCGGCATGGTAATCAATCTCAATCAGCTACACATAGCACAATCACAAGAGTAGCACTCTAGATTCTAAGGATTAGAACCAAAATACAAATTGGGGAAGTAATTAACATATCTTTGCGAAAGAGATTGGTGAAAAACTGAATGAAATATCCCTAAATTGGACATTTAAGTTTTAAAAATGAAAATGCACAAAAGAAAAGGCCTTCGAGACTTTTTTGCACAAAATCCTGACTAACCCCTTTATAGCGACCTCACATGTTATAACGGCATGACACCCGTTATAGCAACTTGCACGGAAATAGATACTCTTAAATCCTTCTCCAAGCCTCCATTTCACAACACACCCTAGAACCTTGACATTCTATACTAACCCCTTCATGTCGAATCCGATACCTGGAGTTTAATATACCCGAATTCAATTTGAAAAATCTTATGGATTTCTTAATGTCTTAGCTATTAGGAAACACAAACCAAGCTGCTACATACCACCCCATCCATTTCTGGATTGCCCTAGACCTCACTCAGTCAGATTTCGCCTGAGGCTGACCTAGTCTAGAATTTTTAAATCACTACCCAAAAAGATTTTTGGCCCAATTCTTTCACCATTGGCCTACCCGTAATGACCAGGAAGGATCGTTACAATTAGTATATATGATATGAATGTATCTCTAATAAGGTAGTTTCTCCTATTAAGTATATTTTTGTAGGGACGGATTTAGTAAGGCCTAATGGGTGTCACATGATATTGCTTCGTTGAAAAAAATGACTAAGTACGTATACATAATTAAAGGAAAAAGGAAAGACATAGATGATATATTTAATAAAGTGACATGTTGTGATATAATGAAGGGCGCAACTTAGTTACGTTGGATGTTTTAGTTCCGTAGTTGAGGCTGTGAGTTCAAATGCTTATGAGGATATTTTGATACATTTTAGCCTTTTAGGTTCTTCATTTACCCTATTCATAGCCTTATTTTTTGTTTTATTTTTTCTTTCACCTTTTTCACACTAAATAGAATCAATTAAGAACAATTTATGAAATTAAATGTGTAATAAGTTGTTTACTGATTGGTGATCTATATTTAAAAATATTTAGTACTATTATTTTTAATAAGGTTATTTTGAAAAGTTTTCAAAAAAAAAAATGAAGAAAAAGTTATAAAAAGTTTTGAATGTTTTCTTAAAAATATATAGTAGTATACTTAATTATATTTTATTTATATTTTGCTCTTTTTTTATATGACGATAAAAAATATTAAGTACTATTATTTTTAATAAGGTTATTTTGGAAAATTTTCAAATAAAATAATAATGAAGAAAAAGTTATAAAACGTTTTGAATGTTTTTTTAAAAGGGATAAGGGTCTGAAAAATACCCCAACTTTGGTCGGATTTATTGTTGCGATACTAAACTTTAATGAGGACCTATTACCTCCCTAGACTATTTAATACCGTATTTTAAACATATATATTTACCCACGTGGACATAAAAAATAATGCAAAATAATAAATAGTAATGTGTCCATGTTGGCACATATATACCTTTAAAATACATTATTAAATAGTTCAGGAGGTAAAAAAATACGGTATTAAATAGTCTAAGGAGGTAATAGGTCCTTATGAAAATTTAGTATCGCAACAGCAAATCCGACCAAAGTTGGGATATTTTTCAAACCCTTATCCCTTTTTAAAAAGATATAGTAGTATACTGAATTATATTTTATTTATATTTTGCTCTTTTTTATATGATTTTACATTGTTTTATTTATTGTTTCTCAATTGAAGGGTGACACCCCGACAAAAAATCATGTTTACGTCATTGTGCTTTTGATCATGATAAATAAGACACACTTATCCTAAATTATTGTGTTTTATCCATAGAATGTCGAGAAATAATAATGACAAAGAAAAAAAATTAATAATAATTTATTATCTGACATGTTATAATTTTTGCTAAATTACCATGTGATATTCTATCATATATAAGCGGCTAAGGGAAGCAGCAGTTGGACGACATGTATGCTTCCCTACCGAGGGGTATTTTAGAGATTTTACCTGCGCTGGTAGGGATATTTAGTACTGTGTAGTCGAGATGTGTAACGATTCTCTTAGTGGTTTTTACAAAAAAAAATTACCCATTTTTCTGAGTTTAAACCTTTTAATAACTTTTATAAATAATTTAGGACTTGTGAGAATGAGTGATATACTTTCCAAATTTAATAATAGAGTATTTTGTTACTAATAATAAAAGAAAAAAAAGAGTAAAATTGGTCAAGCCCAAAAGATAATAAAAAATAATAATTTATCAAATAAATAAGTTAACAAAAAAATAAAAAAATGGGCAAGTACCAAAAAAATCAAAAGAGAAAGAAAAGGAAAAAACGTTGTCTGGCTACTGTGAACAGCAGCAGTTCACGCAGAAACAAGGAAAAATATGCAGTGCAATAAAAGGAAAGAAGGGAGAAAAGAGAAGGAAAAAATTGGATTTTCATTCCAAAGCGTTAAGGTAATGATTCTCGTCCTTTCCATTAAATTTTTATGTAATTACAAATATATTTTTAGAGTAAAAACATGTATAATTTATACTGATTTAAGAAAATATAGGTCTAGAGTTCTTAGTACAAAATCTTGATTTGGAGGTCGAATAACGATCCCTTTTAACTAAATATAGTAGTATGGGTGTTATTAAATTCGTATTCTTATGTGGATTATATATTTAATAGATTGGTAGCACTTTGAAGCTTTATGAAAGGGGAAGACTCTCAAAACCCTTGTTAAGTGTATAGATTTGCGTATTTTTGTGGTGTGTGTTAGGAAGTAATGGGACTTGATGATGTGTTGACTTGTCCATATTGAATAATTCTAATGATGAAAAAGGGGAACTAAAAGGCAATGTGATTAATTATTGGTGTGTGGTGTGTTAAAAATGGGTTGAAAGGCTTATTGATTCATTATTGGTATTGTATTACAATTGTGTTGTTGTGAATTGTACATTGTTATTAAAATGGTCATCTCCTCATTATTTGTGTGAACATGTCATTTGCATTGTTTGAGGTATGATTTGTGATAAGTGTTATGTGAATTGAGAAAGAATAAAAAATGAAAGAGGATGAACCATTTCGAGGGACGTGTCGCGTGCTGCGATGAACTCTATTATCGAGGGACGTGTCACACGCTTTGATGGATTCTATTATCGAGGGACGTGTCGCACGCCGCGACAAATTTTATTATCAAGGGTCGTGTCGCACACCGCGAGTATGCATGGACGAGATATGTCCCCCATGGGTCCCAAATTGAGAGTCATCGGATGTGTATCATTAGGTCATACATGCAACACTATACTTGACATTCCATTTCATTGCATTCCACATCTTTATCATTGATGAGCTTGATATTGTGTGTTGCTAATCTTGTGAGTACCTTTCTTTGGAACTTGTGATTGATGAATATTGAGTTTGTTGTTGAGGATATTGTAACACCCCAGATTCGAAAGAGGGCAACATAATAGCTTTTCAGAGATTACAGGTGCCAACCACGGAGGCCAACTACGGCCCGTGGGTAGAACCACAGACTGTAGCCTTGGTCCGTGGACTGGGCACCCATGTCTACCCATAAGTCCAAGAACCACGGCCTGACCAATGGACCGTCGGTCAGACCATGATTATATATAGGGAAAACTTAGGGACTCCAAGGAAGAAAGGATTCCATGGATGAAAAGCCATCATACCTTGAGTACAAAGCCTACAAATGCTTAAGGAATGGAGACTTGACCTTAATCCTAGCTCCAAGTTCTAGAGAGAGAAATATTTGAGAGGAAGACTTTAGGATATCTTTTGGGTTTGGAAATAATGACTTAATGAACTAATTTGAGGGTTGAAATCCTTTATATAGGGGTCTTAAACATAGGCAAAAGGACGTAGTATCAATATGAAATAATTAGGAAAAGACCCAACTACCCTTAAATTAACTACTAGTTGCTGACCCACGAGACTCATGTTTAAGGAGGAATTATCTTCTTCAAGCTAAAAGCATGCTCAACACAATCTCATGGAGCTCATATGCAATTCGATCTCAAAAAGCATAACTAAAGCATGTTCATCAATTCATCCCATGAAGTCTATAGGAAACTCATACTCAATGCACTACAACATGAGGAAAATCAATCATATAAACATACTTTTTTTCAAAACACAAATTTTCATGAACATGCATAACATAAGGAAATCATGGGAACATTTAAAACACACATGACTTCAAACAAAGAGTAAATCACGAGGAGACTCATTACCTCAAGCAAGAGTAGAAGGAAAAAGATGAGGATATCGGGACTTCATATCGGCCTCGTCCTCCCAAGTAGCACCCTCAACTAAATGATTACTCCACAATACTTTCACGAAAGCAACTTTCTTGTTTCTCAACTTCTTAACTTGCCGGTCTAGGATCTCAACTGGTACCTCTTCATATGAGAGACTTTCATCAAACCCCAAACCTTCTAGGGGAACGATGGATGTCGGGTGGCCAACACACTTCTTAAGCATAGAGACATGGAACACCGGATGCACCGTTGCAAAATCATTAGGAAAATCAAGCTCATAAGCAACCTTACCAACACGTCTCAAAATTTGATATTGGTCTATGTATTGGGGACTAAGTTTCCATTTATTCCCAAATCTCATCACACCCTTCATGAGTGAGATTTTCAAGTAGACCCAATCACTAACCTCAAACTCAAGATCTCTTTTTCTAACATCGGCATAGGACTTTTGTCGGCTTTGGGTTGTTCTCAACCTCTCTCTAATAAGTCAAACTTTCTCCATAGCCTCATGAACTAATTCGGGTCCTATCAAAGCAATTTCACCAACCTCAAACCACCCTATGGAGATTTACACCTCCTACCATAAAGAGCTTCAAAGGGGGCCATACGAATACTTGAATGGTAGCTATTATTATAAGTGAACTCTATCAATGGCAAGTGATCACCCCAATTTCCCTTGAAATCGATGGCACATGCTCTCAACATATCCTCTAAAGTTTGGATCGTTCGCTCCTCTTGCCCATCGGTCTGTGGGTGAAAAGCCATGCTAAGCTTCACTTTTATGCCAAGACCTTTTTGGAATTACTTCCAAAATTGAGAAATAAACTGAGTACCTTTATCAGAGATAATGGACAAGGGTATCCCATGCAACCTTACCATTTCCCTCAAATATAACTTAGCATAGTCTTCCGCCACATAAGATGTCGCAGTGTATAATTTTGTTGGTGTGAACACAACTAAGGACTAAAAGAACATTCATTCTGTATTTGTTTACTTGAATCTTCGGAAGTGAATTGCAGTTTTGAAGACAATTGCCAGGGAAGTGTAACACCATGAAATAGTGCATTGGACGTAGAAGATAACGAGACGACACTGAAATTACCTTGACCAAGAGTTGTACCTCTCTCCCACAATAATTCTCCCATTGAAAATTAGAATGCGTTGTTAGTATAGTATATTGTACATACTAATGAGAGTAATTTATAGATGATGTTATCTATTCCAATTTTAATTTGGATTAAACCTTTCTTTTCCCATTTCCTTCCCTATACAAAAATGGATCCTCACTATTTCTTAAAAGATGAAAATCCTCACACCGCCATGTCTAATAGTTTCAAATTTAACTATAGGTTTGTTTCATTCTAAACTATTCTTCTCGTGTGTTTCCTATTCTTTTAGCGATTAACTTAATTCAGTATGATTTTCATTTTCCTAAATAAGTTTCTTAAACAAGATATTTGTGAAATAATTTATTAACCAAATTAAAGAGCATAATTTAAGGGCGGGAAACAATACATAACAACCATCCAAATAAGGTAAATTTCTTGTTAAAACCTCTATAACCTTCAATTTTAACACACCCCCCCCCCCCCCCACAAATTCTTCATTTTAAATCTCGATCGGAGACATCTAAGGAAGATATAGAGATAACAACCATCTCAAAGGCTTCAAGAACTACATTATTTGAGTGTGAGTAGTGAATTGAAAATCATCCTAAACTCTCTCGTGCTCCAGAGAATATATAGGTGTACATTAATGTACGAGTATAATTGAGTAAAATATATAAATGGTCACTCAAGTTAAAGAAAAGTTATTTTTCTTTGTTTTTTATAAATAAAATTACTTAACTTGCGTGTTATAGGTAAAATAAAAACACTGATATTGTCGTATAGTTAACTATCATTCACCGAAAGCTCTTGTAGTCATTTGAAATTCCATGAATAAATCTAACTTATGTATTGTTGATAAATAGAGGAGCGTTATGAAAAAGACAAAAATGATAGATTCTGCTGGACTATAGTAGTGTTTTATTTGTATATTTCACAACAAAATGCCCCTTCCACATTTTATAGCAAAAATTATGTCGATGGCTGAAAAGTTTTTAGTGTTTTTTTAATTACATGTAGTAATGCAGCAAAATGTTACTGTAGATGGCTAAAAAAGCCCCTAAATGCATTAGAGATGATGTGCAAAGTTTACCCACGTAATTAAATTAAAATAGACTCTTTTTTTATTAGTACAACTTGAACTTGCATGATCAGAGGTGGTGATAAAATTAGCCCATAAAATATACAATTAAAAAGCCTAACACAGAGAACATATACATATACAAACATATTTTCCATGGATACAGACGAATGAGCACCGGATTTATACAAATCGCCATGATTTATACAAATCAGATGCTTCATAACAAACATAATATGGCTATGGAGCGCAAATAGAAAAACTGTAGTAATAGAGCTCTAATATGATTATTATTTTTGCTATTCCTTAATTTTACTTGTTTTTATACCCCTCCGGATCCGACACAACAAAATAAAGAGTCGATCCAAACTGACCGATACAAGAGGGATTGTATTGAAAGTGGATGTGGTAATTTTTCAAGCCCCACGATATTTTTATAGTTAAAAAATCATTTTAAAATATTTTTTTAATTCAGTAAATATAGGTTTGTTAATGGAAAAAGTAAATGTGCATCATTTATTAAATGATGGTGATATATGCATTCACTACTTTCTTAACGAGAAGTTTTATCTACTCTTAATAACAAAATTGAGAGCTATATTTACTTCGCTTGAAATCAAGAATCCAATGGGTTTAACTTTTAATTTAAGTATCAAAACAAAAAAATACAAGACAAATAGAGACAAACAAAATGTGATCATATAATGATGATTGTATATCAATTTGGTATATTGATGAGGACCGAAAAAATGACTTGAGAGAAGTAAAAGCGAAACAAAATGTGAGCATACATTACATACTAAAAAGAATTCCAATGGAAAAAATTCTTCAATAATCTAGCCTTTAGGACTAACATTGTAAAACCAATTGTTGAATATTTCCTTAACTAACTTTCAGGTTAAATAAACTTGAAAGACCAAAAATCACCTAACCAAAAGAAGTTGAAGAAAATATTATTCTTTGCTCATTTTCACCATTTAGATCATGACATCCAAACTTTGATTCGTTTTAGCAATTAAGTAGAGATCTTTCTCTTTTGCTGCACTTAATCCACTTCTCACTCATATCCAAATCTTTAGGAATTCTTCTTCCACATGGAACTCCACAGTTAAAGTGGGAGACGAGCCAAGCAAGAGGTTGTTTAACATTAGCTAAACAAAACTGCATTACTTGACAAATCATTTTTCATGCACCAACCGGGAGATACTCATAGTTATTTCCTAGATAGTCAATAGGAGAAGTTTCAAATCTCTCTAGTATGAAACTCTCAGGATCCACCCAAACCTTGGAATCTCTTCCCATTGCCCATGTATTTACTAGTAATGTGGCCTTAACAGGTATTCTACATCCATGAATGATTGTTTCTTCCCTACATTTTCTATGGACTATACTTGGAGCGTGTAGCTGTAACACCTCGGATTTTGAGAAAGGGCTAAAAATGGAAAACATGCAAGTCCATGAACACAAAATTGATTTGTCACACCCCGAGACTAGCCCCTAGACGTAACAAGGGACCTAGGGTCACAAGTTACCCCATGCTAACCCTGAAGCTGGCATATCACAAGCACACTGAAATAATTCTATGTAAGAGGAAGCATAACTTAAAAGTGAATAAAAACTAAAACAACTGAGTTTGACTCTATGCCTGAAAGCCTTTAATATTGATGAGTTGCTGGGACAAGTCCCAATCTAACTCTAAAATGCTGAAACTAGTGATGAACTAACTAAGCTAAAAGCATAAAGAAACGTCCTCGGATGATGAGGACTCACCCATAATTATCTCTGATTTGGTACCGGTATGACCTAATCATGTGGCTGAACCTGAGAACCTGAGCCTGCATCATAATAGGATGCATCATAGAGTATGCATCGGCACTTTAGATATACAGAGCATAATGGACATGGAAAGCTGACTGAATGTATAAACATGCTAAAACACTGGTCAAGTACGTAAACTGAATTGTGGTAAAGTACATCGGCCTAAGATATAATAATGCATAAAAACTGAAATGCAAGAGTAAATTAGAAGCATGCTGAAAAACAGAGAATAAATATAGCTACAAGCCTGCAATACCTTACTAAAGCTAATACTGTGGGAGATTCTATGAACCACATAAACCACGTAAGCTAAATATGGAGTCTCATTATACACCCCATCGAGAGGACCCAATATACCTTGCTAGGGTATAGAGGCATGACTGTGGTGTGATCACTAAAACTAATGCCGAACAAAGGGTACTTATGAAACTATGATGGCATATAGTTCTGGGACTTGAGGGTACGCCGAACCCTAGTCTAACTCAATGCTAAACACTACTCCTGTAACGACCCTAAAATCTAGTAGGTAAAACTACAACTTAACGAGTTTCGTTTTGAGTTTAGTTTTGGGTTATGAGTTGTAAAGTGTTGTCCCGAGCTAGGTTGATACCATTTTTCGGTGCGGAACTGGTAGTTGAGGAATTCATGGAAGTGGTAGTGTGGTAGGTGGTAGGTGGTAGTGTGGTAGGTGAGTAATTTATTTTAAAGATTTTATTATAATATTCTTTTGCTAAGTGTCTTAATCTTGATATCTCTTTAATATTATTTTTTGGGGGTGCGGAATTCATGGTAAAATGTAATAATATTTATTGTAATATTCTTCCGATAGTTGTTTTAATCTGAATATTTCTTTAATATTATTTATGATATATTCTAGATATAACATATCTTAGGTTCTTTGGTACATATATAAATTTTCCTCCATTAATTGTTCTAATAGTTTTATATCTTCCATAGATTCTATCCAATATTGTAAATATTCGTAGTTTATTTTAATCTGAATTTATTTCTAAATCATACCATTCTATTCTTTCGAGGTCTAAATCATGTAGGTCTATTTCATACCATTCTTGATTTAATATATCTTCTGATTCGTAATCATTAAATATTTTT
>JAJOOR010050793.1:0-10667 GCA_036250505.1 Solanum acaule | reverse complement strand
GCACTGTGTAAACCCCCCCCCCCCCCCCAACTGTGTAATAATTTGCAAACCACATAGGGGATGTAAACCGCACTAGGCAAGCCATATGTGACAGGATCGACTCAGAAGGCATTGAAGGGGGGTCGATTCCGGGTCATACGTGTAGATGACCACCCTCCAAACCTACTAAGTCATTCCGAAGAACTACTTGTCATTTTTAATATATCAAGAAAAGATATTTTTTCTCATCAACGTTAATTACATATTTCTCAAATCATTTCTCAAGACCTAAAACTATACATCAATTAATATGGGTATTATGATTTAAAAAAATTGATTTATCATTTTTCTTAAGGGCGTACAAAGTACAAAGTAGACAAGTAAAAGTGAACAGAGGTAAAAATGGAGCTAACTCATTGATTGTGGTGGGTTCGGCAAAACACAATAACTTTGGTCAAAATTCTGCGTTTGAAATAAAAGAATCACTGCATATGTACAAATTATAAATTAAATAATTATATTATAGCCCATAAAGTTACTTTACCCGATTTAGGTAAGGTTTTCAATGCTTGCCTAAATGTACTCAGTTTAAGGGCACTAGAGGGTTGTCATAGGGCCACAACCTCCTCTCGACCTCTAAATAATTCAAACTCATAGACAAATGATAGGTTTTTTATAAAACGAATCAACACAATGAGAATCATTTCAAAATTCCATTCATTAACACGATTACTGTAGCGAAATATCAAGAATAAAGCATTAGTTATTTTCAAAATATTTTTCAAAACAAATTCGATTGTGATTTATGATGTAACACTTTTGTGGATAATAGGCCATCACTAGTCTTCTTGTCCACAAATTTTCAGAAGATTTCATTTGAGAGAAATCAAGTGGCAAAGTTTGATGAAATTCTATTTTGTGTAATAGTGTATAAAATTATATATGAATGTATAAAAACCTCTTATAATTTTGTATAATATTATTGTATACCAAGTTTTAAAATATTTTTGTAAAAAAGAAAATGAAAGTTTTGTATATTATTATATACCATATGTATATTATGGTATACCAAATTGTGTTGTGGGCTAAAAATTTGAAATGTAAGTTTTGGAATTTATTTTTACAAGGTAATTTAATTAATTGTACTTTTTATGAAATTTTCCCTTATAAATTTGAAACTTAGTAACTTTAGTCTTTAGGTGCAAACATAATTGGAGATTTTTTTTTTGAAAAAAGATTCAGACATAAAATCACATGCACCATGCATAACAATATGAATTATGATGAATATAATCCGATAGATACCTTAAGTGCACCTTTTACTTTTTTACTTTTTTGAGTCTTGAATTTTTTACATAATCAGATCATGACTTAAAAGTTAATTATTGGTAACACTATTAAAATTGTTTATTTTTAATAAAGGATAAATAATATATTATAACAGATTGAAACTATATTTATAGTTGTGAAAAAAATATGTTGAGCCGGGCTGAAATTAGTCATGATTGACATAGAAATACAGAGGAATCATTATTTCTTTCGAAAATACTGGATTTAAAAGTAAAGTTGCGAAGTTGATTCCTAGTGCAAGTAGAATTTCTTGAGGAATTTGATTTATGAGCAAAATGTGTGCACTCGAAGTATCGTGATCAACAAAAAGATAATATTGTATTGCATAAAAAGGAAAGAACACTAAAAATAGAAAGAAAAATACATGTATAGATCTAAACAAATAATGAAAACAAGTTCAAGTAGAATTGGATTCATTAATCAAACTAGGGTTGATTTTAGAGAGCAAAGTGTAGAAGTCTTCGTTCAATCTTATTATTATTTAATAAATCACCACATTGATATCATTGACTTACGCTATTCACACAAGTATAGAGTCTTTTGATCTTTTTATTGTAACCCTTTGTTGAAATCTATTTGCATAAAGTAGGTTTAGCTTGCAAGACAAAGAATTTAGTCTTAAAAGAGTTGGCTATAATTGGTTGATTGTAAGAGTAAAAGGTATTGGAGACATTTATGATCGTTTTGGTTATTTGAGTTGTAATTGTTGGAAAACGTATGCACAACGAAATCATTTTAAAAATAGATAACCTATCAGAGCTCTGTAGAGATAATAGAAAGGGTTGGGCCACACCGGAGCCCACCCTACAAATAAGAATCCCCTTCGTTACATGATTTCTTCTTCATATAGATAGATATAGGATCTATGGGGCAATTACTAATTCCACGGTCTTTTACAGTAATCTCAAGTTCACATCGGAACTTTGTCAATACTTGGGTGGAAAGTTTTGTATAAAAAACTTATTCCCTTTCTACTTATAGAGACTTTTTCTCAATCCAAAAAGGAGAAGAAACATGCGGTCTTTCCTTGGAACAAGAAAAACACAGGCTACTTTCTCTTTTTATCCTATAAAATAGGATTTTGAGTTCTAGTTAAATATGAGAACTGTGAGGACCACATAATTAATTATGAGGCTCCCTATTATGGAAATAATTCAAATAATTAATTTGAATTATTCTTGCCCTAATAAATTACAAATCATTCCATTAGAAATTCGTAATTGCACTCCTTCATTTATATTTTAAAATTTCTCATTAAACAGTTATGTAATTTCACATGTCATGTTTACAGATACTAATCATCGAATATATCGAATATAAATTAAACTACGAACGAATTTAATTCAATAATTAATTTTCTTTAGAACACTACTTAGCTTATTTCATGTGTCGGATTCATAAATCCACTTGCAATGTTGGACACAGTGAAAACTTATAAGCTTCCCAAAAAGACATATCATTAATCTATATATTGAGACATGAATTCCATCAACTAACTTATTATTTCTCCAATATATATTATTATCATCCAACTATTAGGCATATCGATTCCATCTCAGGATCTCACATTTTAATAAATCAAAACGATAAAAATATATACATATTATGATAGTTATATTAGGATTGAGAATATAAGTATATTTAATAGTTTAGAGGATATTTTTTGTCAATCAATCTAAAACATATTTATCTACTTGGTCACATTCAATACATACAACGTACACTAGCATAAGAAGTCGAAACTACATTGTTTCCATAATCAAGATAAATTATATTTATCTTGTGCTACAATCTTACCGATGGCTTGTCCAACTTTCATCTTAAATTGAGAACAAATAACTTATTATTTTAAGAAGCGATGATTTAATCTTTCGTGTATATGCTAAAACTTTATACACTTAAATCTTAATCATATACTATAGGCATAATTCATAAATATGCCCTTTAACTTGACCTCAAATCACATTTATACCCTTCAACTTTAGGTGTGCAAAAGTACACTTAAACTTGTATAAAATTAAACAAATAGACACACATGTCCTACATGGCGTCCTACATGTCATTTTTTGTCCACGTGGATTGTGCCACGTAGGACTCATGTGACTACTTGTTCAACTTCATACAAGTTTAAGTGTCTACTTGTGCATACCCAAAGTTGAGGGGCATAAATGTGAAATGAGACCAAGTTAAAGGGCACATTTATGTATTATTTCATGTCAATTGTATTCAGACAACTATACATGTATTTTGTATCAACTGTATTTGTATTTTCTATCAATTGTATTTGTGATACAACGAATATAACATGTATTTATCCTCTTTCCTCCCTCTCTCGATCTCGCTCGCCTCTCTCCTCCCTCTCTGGATCTCGCTCGCATCTCTCCTATTCTCTCTAGTCTCTCTCCTCTAGGGGTGTGCATCGATCGGTTCAGTTTTATGCATAATCGATTTGGTTTTTAAATATGTTAAACCAATAAGATTTTTTTTTATCAATTTTGATTTATTGATTTAAGTCTTTAACGGTTCGATTTTCGGTTTAACCAATATACAATGTTTATAAAAACAAATCTATGATTTCTCCAATAATTTGGCGCGACAAGATAATAGTGTAACTTTACAGCACACTCATAAAATAAAAACAATAATAACTAACATGAAAAGTACTATACAAGTGCAACACAAAGAGAAATTTAGAGGAATATGATTCTTACTTTAGATTTTGACGTTTTATATAATGTGAAGTTGTAAACTCAAAGTTACTGTGAAGTGTGAATTGAAGGCTAAAGGTCAAAGTCAATAACTAATAAGGTACTGAAATTGATATTTACTATTCAATATTACTACCGCTTAATGGATTATCGATTTACCTAATAATCCAATATTAAAAATCAAAACCCATTTTTTTTAATAAAACCATTAAAACATCATTAATCCAATAACCCAATAACAATAAACCAATAGCATTTTTCCGATTTAATTTATTAATTGATTCGATTTTGCACACCCTACTCTCCTCCCTTAAAATATAACTATAATTCATAATTAAACAAATTATAGCTACAGATCTCTTATTAAATCCAAACTATAATCATTCTTAAAAATTTCCCATCCTTTTAACTAGCAAAAATACAAAAGGACACAATTCACCCCACTTGTGTCAATGTACCTTGCTAAAATAAAGAAAAACTTCATTATACTGACTGTACATCTATCAATTAAATCCAAGCAATTAAGCACAAGATTAAATATTTATCAAGTCAAGCATGCATTTTCAAAGATAAAAAAATTGTTTTCAATTTGTTTTTTTTAAGATCATGTATTTTTATTTGATAAATTAGTACAGCTAGGACTTGAAGATTGTAAATCATTAGTCTTTATTTTTTAGTTAGTTAGTTTGTTATTCTTTCTAGTTAGTTAGATTCACATTTTGTTAGTTAGCTCAACGTGTATAAATGTACAAAGATCAGCTCAATTATATTTCAGTTTTCATTTTGCACAAATTCAGTTTCACTTCTGGTTCTTCTCTGTCAAAGCTCAGAGCTCCTCCCATGGAGTTCTTAGTCAATATTGATTAGGAAGTCACGATTTCTACATGGTATCAGAGCCGAGAGATTCTTCTTCCGCATTGATTCAATTCTCCTCTCTTCGATTCTCGATTTGCGATCTCACAATCATCTTTCTCTCTCAATTCTCAATCTGATATTCCACGATTTGTGATCTCACTCTTCGCTTCTCATACATTTTCTTCTTGTTATCACTGGCTATTGATTCATGGCGATTGGTATAGATCAACCGACCTTGACTGCTGAGACTCAACAAACACAGATCTATCATGATTTCAATAATGCCCTGTATGTGCATCCTTCAGAGAATGCTGGGTCATCAGTCACTCAAGTCGTTTTCGATGGCACCGGATATCAATCATAGCGACGGAGAATTATCAGAGCAGTTTCTGTGAAGAATAAGACAGGTTTCATCAATGGCAAAATTGAGAAACCAACTCCTACTTCGCCTACGTATGATTAATGGGAACGCTGTGATAAGATGGTAACCTCCTGGATTCTTAATTCTCTGTCGAAGGATCTAGCTGGCAGCCTACAATATGTAAACAATGCAAAGGAACTATGGGAGGAATTAGAAGATCGATATGACCAGGCAAATGGCGCGAAACTGTACCAAATTCAACAGGAACTTAACAGTCTTACTCAAGGTAAGCTTGATGTCACAGGATATTACACTAACATCAAGAGGTTATGGGAGGAATTGGCTACTTTGGATGTCACCACACAATACACTTGCTCATGCACCTGTGGGGGTAAGACTAAACTGCACAAGGCAGAACAAGATCGACGCCTCATTCAGTTCTTAATGGGTTTAAATGAAGTTTACACAATTGTTCGAGGAAGTATTTTGATGATGAATCATCTACCTACCATGGCTCAGACTTTCTCCATCCTAGTTCAGGAGGAAAAGAAAAGAGAAGTCAAGCCTCACTCTCGAGTTCATTTGGACTCCACTTCACCAAGTGTATCTGCAAGAAGCAGCTCAGGTTCCAGGCACTCGATTGCAGGAAACAACACTAGCACTTTCAGAACAAATTATACTCCAAATAGAGGAGGGGGCAAGGGTGTGTATAAACCAAATCCTACCAACAATTCATCTTCTAGTTACTATGCAGGTTCATCTAGTAATTCAGGAAATTCTTTCAGAACATATCACCAAATCACAACAAGTCAAATCTGTTCTGTGACTATTGTAAGAAGTCATGTCACATTGAGGAAAAATGTTATAGGCTACATGGATTCCCTCAGGATTTCAAGTTTACTAAGGGAAGAAACTCAGGATCAGCGGCAAATGTTCATGAAAGTTCAAAAAGTTCAATCTCTGAGAAGTATGAGGAACAAAAGAACAATTTGACTCACAGTCTTACACAGGACCAGTACAATCAGCTGCTCAATTTGTTGGGAAACATTCATGTTCATGGAGAAGCCACAAATGATGGACATAGGGATTCTGCAGACAACCTTGCAAATGGACATGGAGTTGTGAACCTTAGAGGCATCTTAGCTTGTCATACTTCTATAACTGAATTTGGTAATTGTCTTGTAAATGTGTTGCATCACTTGTTGCCTCATGGATTATAGACCCATGAGCCACAAACCACATGACATATAATAAAGCCTTGCTTACTAGAATCAGACCTCTAGCTTACCCATTCTTAGTTACACTACCTAATGGATATAAAGTGAAAGTGACAGAGATTGGTGATGCCCATCTAAATTCAACATTGACTCTATATCAAGCGTTAGTTGTACCTAACTTTAAATTCAATTTGATTTCTGTCTAGTGTTTAGCTTCACAACTCAATGCTGTTATTAGTTTCACCAACTCATCGTGTCTTATGCGGGGGCCTTCTCTAAAGAGCCCTCTGGAGATTGGTAGTGCAAAAGATGACATCTACTTCACTTGCTTAAGATGTCCAACCTGCAGCACTTCATCTGGTCTTTCTTCACTTGTTTCAACTCCACCTTTTTCTGTTTCACATCTTGTATCACATGATAAAATCCTTTCCCCTTGTATACCTTTTGTAAGATCTTTTCATGAGAATAATAAAGACATTTGTTGGAATCCATAGCAACCTGTTACAGATTTATGTCCTGTTGATTCTCATAAGTCATGTATGTCTCATAGAAATGTGGATCATTTGTGGCATGCAAGGCTAGGCCATGTACCCTTTGGAAAAATGAGGGGTATCTCCACAATACCTTTCTCTTTTGCCCCAAAACAACCTTTCACCTGTACTATTTGTCCAATGGCAAGATAGGCAAGACTTCCCTTTCCCACTAAAACAACAATACAATCTACATAAAAATTTTAATTGCTTCACATTGATTTGTGGGGACCATATCACACACCAACACATACAAATCAAAAATATTTCCTCACTATGGTTGATGATTTTAGTAGATCAACATGGACTCAATTGCTCAGCTGCAAAAGTAATTCACTGCAAACCATTAAAGCTTTGATCTGCCTAATAGAAAACCAATTCAAAACCACAGTAAAGTCCATTAGAACTTACAATGGCCTGGAGTTTACAAATAAAGAAACCTCTGATTTCCTCCAAAATAAAGGAATTATCCATTAAAGAACATGCCCCTATACACCACAACAGAATGGTATTGTAGAAAGAAAGCATAAGTATCTGCTTGAAACTGCCAGAGCATTGTTATATCACTCAAAACTTCCTTTACAATATTGGGGGTAATGTGTTCTTACTGCAACATATTTGATCAATAGACTTCCTTCCACAACCTTGAACAACAAAACACCTTTTGAGATATTGTACAACAAACAACCTACATACTCACATCTCAGGTCATTTGGATGCTTGTGCTTTCCAACCACCCTAAAAACACACAAAGACAAATTTGATCCAAGATCAACACCTCACATCTATATTGGATATCCCTTCAACACAAAGGGTTACAAGGTCCTAGACTTGGAGTCTAAAAGGATACACATTTCTAAAGATGTCACATTTCATGAGAGTATTTTTCCTTTTGCTGATGTGTTTCCTGATTCTAGCTTTATTTCTGTCTTAAAAAATCTGAGAAATAATTTTACAATGTTGAACATGATGGAAAAGGATATCACCAAGGAAGTCACTAACATTGATGATCATGTTACTTCACCTTTTGTACTTGATAATGTTACTGCAGATAACACTCAAACTCAAACCAATCCCATTTCACCAACAAACACACACTGAACCAACAATTACCCAAACTAATTTTGTCCCTATAATACCAACTGAAACACACAATGAACCATCACTTAGGAGATCAACTAGAACACACACTGTTCCAAGATATCTGAGTGAATACACCTACAAATTACCATCATCACAGTCTTTTCTTTCAACCTTTATGCCACATATCAGTCATCATAATTCTAATCATATTTCCCTCACCTCCTTTTGCTTGGATAGTCAGCAGCTAATGCAATACATTTCTCATGATATTGAACCATTTTCTTATGAGGAGGCATCTTTGGATCCTGCATGGCAAGCAGCCATGACATCAGAATTTAAAGCTTTATATGATAATAACATCTGGGATTTAGTACCACTGCCTGCAGGAAAGAAACTAATAGGTTGCAGGTGGGTTTACAAGATCAAGATCAAGCACAGAGCTGATGGCACAGTGAAAAGGCTTAAAGCTAGATTAGTTGTCAAAGGTTATACACAACAAGCAGGGGTTGATTATAATGAGACCTTCTCACCTGTGGTGAAGATGACCACTGTGAGGACATTAATTGGTTTGGCTGTCAAAAAGGGATGGGGTTTATATTAATTGGATGTTAACAATGCCTTTCTTCATCATGATCTACATGAAGAGGTCTATATGGCACTTCCACAAGGTTTGCTGGTTAATGATAGAAGAATGGTGTGTAAGTTGAGAAAGTCTCTATATGAATTAAAACAGGCCAGCAGACAGTGGTATGAAAAATTAGCCACAACACTTTGCTCAAGGAGATATTCACACTCTGTCATTGACTATTCTCTCTTCCATAGAAAAGTTGAAATGTCTGTAGTTTTTGTAGCAATATGTAGATGACATTATTTTGACAGGAACAGATTTGACAGAAATTGAGTCTTTAAAGGCACATCTACATGCTTAGTTCAGGATAAAATATTTAGGAAAGCTGCATTATTTTCTAGGCCTGAAAATTTTATACAAGGATAATGGTGTTTTGATTTCTCAGAAGAAGTTTGCTGCAGATTTAATCAAGGAATTTGATTGCTCAAACTACAGCATAGCATCATCACCACTTGATCCTTCTGTGAAGTTGAGCTCAAATGAAGGAACACTGCTTGCTGATCCAACTTATTATAGAAAATTAGTGGGTAAATTGAATTTTCTCACAAATACAAGGATGGACATCACATATAGTGTTCAACATCTTAGTCAATTTCTACAAGCACCTAGGGAACCACATCTTAAGGCAACTTTTCATGTGTTAAGATACTTGAAGAATGACCTGAACCAAGGCATTTTCATGACCAAACATACAGACGGTACGATTACTGCCTATTGTGACTCAGACTGGGCAGCATGCTCTAATTCTAGAAAGTTTGTAAGTGGATATATAGTGTTCTTAGGGGACAGTCCTATTGGTTGGAAATCAAAGAAGCAGACAACAGTATCATTGTCGTCAACAGAAGCAGAATATAGAGCAGTCTAGAAGGTAGTTGGAGAATTAGTTTGGTTGGAAAGATTATTGGGTGAGTTAACTGAGCCTTGTAGTTTTCCTATTTCAGTTTTTTGTGATAGCCTAGCAGCAATCCATATTGCAAAGAACCCAGTATTCCATGAACGCACCAAACACATTGAGGTTGACTGTCATTTTGTGAGAAACAAATTGCAAGAAGGGCTCATTGCTCTTCATCATGTCTCCACTACAGAACAAATGGCTGATATTCTAACCAAAGCTTTGAGTGGACCTAGTCATTCTAACATCTTGCGCAAGTTGTCAGTAACTACATCACTGCCAACTTGAGGAGGGGTGTTAAGATCATGTATTTGTATTTGATAAATTAGTACAGCTAGGACTTGAAGATTGTAAATCATTAGTCTTTATTTTTTTAGTTAGTTAGTTTGTTATTCTTTCTAGTTAGTTAGATTCACATTCTGTTAGTTAGCTCAATGTGTATAAATGTACAAAGATCAGCTCAATGATATTTCAGTTTTCATTTTGCACAAATTCAGTTTCACTTCTGGCTCTTTTCTGTCAAAGCTCAGAGCTCCTCCCATGAAGTTCTTAGTCAATATTGATTAGGAAGTCACGATTTCTACAGTTTTGTAATTCAATAAATATTAAATATGGATAAGACCTCCACTTCATTCCTAGTTGTGACATTGTGATTATATTTCACCGTACGCTATTGTGTATGAGTCCCACTTAATTAATAATTGTTTGACAAAGAGTAAACTTTAAGAAATTGAAATAAAAAACTAATTCATTTTTCTTTTATTATTTCACGAGTATATTACTATATTTACTTTCGGTCATTGTATCTAGGGGTATTCACAGGTCGGTTTGGATCAGTTATTGATCAAAATCAGAACCAAACCAACTTAATCGGTTTTAAAATTATCAAAACCAAACTAAATCAAATATAATATACATTTATCGGTGGTGGTTATCGGTTTCGGTTTGATTTGGTTCGGTTATTCGGTTATTAACCATACACAAAAATAAAAGAAACAATTCATTCAAAATGTGAAAAAAGTGACAACAATCCATTCAAAACGAAAAATAGTTAGAATGACTTA